>KK121147.1:340548-392963 GCA_000611955.2 Stegodyphus mimosarum
GTAAAAACTACGTCTGGTTTAAGAATTTAAATTAAAAAAAGTGTTAAACTGTTGTGTCCATCTTAAAACCCTTGGCTATGAATTCCCGTGTAATTATCCACGAATCATTTATATATAAATACATAAATGAAATTCGAAAAGAAGTAGGAAATGTTATATTGACTTTTTAATTTGCTTCGGAAACATCTTGTTTCGATGCATAAAATAAATTCATGATTTTATAAACTTTAAGAATAAGATACCTTTACTGAGTGGAAAATCTTCCATTGAATTTAGCTGAAGTAAATTAAGAGATAATAATATGGAGACTACTGCCGCAATGGCATACTAAGAGATCGTAATCAAAACCTTTGAATTCCGCATAACTAAGCATTTCCATGAAAAGCGGATGATTTGAACCCAAGTTTTACTATTGCATGTAAACGTGCAACGCAATTCGAATCAGATCGCATGAGCAGTGATTACTTCTACGTGCTAAATTACATTTTTGAAGCGGAATGTTCATTTTTGACTTCTGAAGAAAATTCTTTTTTCTTCAATTCGCTAGACTCAGCAAATAAGCAGTTAAAGAGAACTATATATAGCTTTTGCAAATTCTGAATTATTCCAATCTTCCGTATTATAGCTGTCTAGTCAATTTTTGGCAGAAAGTGTCGTAAATTAATTATGCATTTAATGATAAATAATAGTATCTTGAACGAAACAACTTTACAAAAGGAGTACAAGTTAATCTATGAGGTATTTATCCCGCCTTCGCCTTCGTGGTGTAGTGATCAGCACGCTCGGCGCGTAACTGAGAGGTCTGTGGTTCGATTCCCGGCGAAAGCTTTGCTCATTTTTCATGTCTCCTGCTTCGAAAAAACATAATGTCTCTACACTGGCGCCCGAACTAAAAATGTGGTGGATAATGATTCTCCATCACCGGGGATCTCCATCAACTGGGTGCCTTAAGCACCAGTCGCCCTTTAAAAGGGGGAGTATATAAGGTATTTATCCCGCCTTCGTGGTGTAGTGGTCAGCACACTCGACGCGCATTCGAGAGGCCCATGGGTCGAGTACCGGCCAGGACATTGCTCGTTTTTGATATCTCCTGCTTTCAAAAACCCTCTAAAGTGGCCTCCGAACTAAAAAAGGTGGTGGATGACGATTCTCCAACACCAGGATTTGGCGATAGGGTCCCGTAATCTCCAGTCGCCCTTTAAAAGGGGGTGTATGTAAGGTTTCTCCGGCTTTCTTCGCATGTCTTCGTGGTGTTTTTTGGTGTACAAAAATGAAAGTTTAATTTTGTTTCCACTTGGCAAAAAGACACTGAAGGTGCAGAAACTGAATTTCTTCTTCTGCTAAGTTTCAAATGTAAACACATACAGCTGCTATGATAAACAAAAATTGGGCTTAGCCGCACTTGAACAACTTTTAAATTGTTAATAATTCTACAACTAATGTGTGCAGATTAACTAAAGGCACAAACACATTAACCGGAAGGGAAGAACAACATAATGCAATCATTTTTAAGCAAAAGAATGCGCAATTTACCAACATATAAGAATAAAAGATGTGCTGACGGAGCCGAATAACAGAGTGGGTATATATACATATTTATTTATTTATTTATTTATTTATATATTTTGGTTCTACCAATTGCAACCAGAAATTGAGGTGCCCAACTACATATTATAGCAGTCCTATGTACAAAATTTCAACGTTCTGAGGCTACTCGTTTTCTAGTTATAGGAGATACACACAAACATGTGTACGTACGTACAGACACTGCGTTACAATACTTCCTTTACTTAGCACAAGGAAGTAAAAAAGTGAGCTCAATGAGGCGAGTAACAGAATGGGTATATATATATATATATATATATATATATATATATATATATATGTTTATATACTTTTGGTGCAGCAATTGCAATCAAAATGGGAGGTGCACACCTTCATGTTATAGCAGTCCTACATACAAAATTTCAACGTTCTGAAGGTACTCGGTTTTGAGGTATGCAAAACACATACATGCATGCGTACGTACATAAGTACAAGACGCCACGAAAAAATCTCTTCTGAATCCATTCTAAATCAGTTTTATAATTCGTTTGGTGAAAAATTGTTCTTTATTCTGTCATTAAGTACAGGTGTCGAGCAGAAACATCGTTGAATTGCATTCGATAGGGGCCAAAATGGATATTTTCTTTGAAATATCATACCCGAAATTTTTCGTGATTAGAATACTTTCAGTACTTAGTACAAGGAAGTAATAAAACAAATGCTTTTACAAAAAGACAGATTTATCGTGGATTATATATATCAGCCGTATGTATAATAGAAAAGTACTTTTACACTTATATTTCAAATGACTAATATCAGAGCATTGGTTTTATTGAAACCTGAGGTTATAGAATTTATGGATTCCGTTTCTTCCGGTTTACTTTTATTCTGGCTTACTTTTTAGTCTGGTTTACTTTTTATTCTCTTTTCCTAACATGTCATTTGTAATTTTTTAATTTTGATTTTCTAAGATATGAGCTAACTGTTTGCCATTAAAATATTTCCTCGTATGTAGCATAAAGTATTTTATAAATGCCTCCCTATATAGATATTTCAGAAGTAAAGAAATCTAGTATATTTTATTGCGAGTAACTCTACATACATCATTTCGCTTAGAAATGCAGAATTCTGAAATTTCGAACCTTTAGAAAGTCAATAAAGCAAAGAAGTAAACTCTATAAAAGGAAATGTGAAGACAAAACATTTATATATACTTTTTATACTGCAACTTTAGAAATGATTAGTAAGTATTCAAGAAAATTGCGGAATTCTGGCTTCTTTAAAATTCCCAATTCTTAAAGGCATGAGTAACATAATGTAAGTTGCTGACTTAGTTTACACAGTTGCCGTAATTTTGGTCTTAGTTGTGTGGTAGTTGGTAACAGTTATACTGATATTCGAATTATTTAAATCATTCACCGATGTCTAGCCTTTGAGTGATACTGAGAAGTTGAAACGTCGTGTGTATAAAAAAACTTTTAAAGAAAAAGCTTTGAGTATTACTACACAACGAATTGCCCAAATGAAATTTACATGCACACTGAAAGCAAAACTAAAACAATTAGCTATCGTAAGGATAAAGACAGAAAGCAACGGCTATGTTAAGCATGTTTCATAACTAACGCTGGAACGTTTCGAATATGTTTAATTTCAAAGTAACCAAAACAGATGTTTAGCATTCGTAAATTTTGCCTCTCAGAATTTACGATGGTAAATTGTGCATTCAGTTCAGCAAACCATTCCGTAGTTGTCGTAGCAGAATTAAATAATTAATTCTCTCAGCTGTGAATATAGTCGCTTCTGTGTATTTATTTTTGTTGTACCTCGCAATGGTCAGCTAAACTCAGATGTAACGCATTGCGAAATTAATAATAGCTGTCAAGAGTTATTAAGGTGGACAATAATGCAAATTCTGTGGGACTGCTTGTTCAACGAATAAGTTAACAGACTATACTGGAAGTGTGCCAGCGCAACGTTATATTATCCCATACAAAAAAAAAGCTTCTAGTCACGTTGTTGGAGTACTTCGTTTTGCAGGGGGGATTATCCTAATTATCTCGCAAACAACCACCTTGTCTCTTCACTCACGATGACCAGATTGTGTAGTGATTTGCGAAGCCGCTGCTCGTCGAGATAATAAACCCTAGGTAGAAAACTGCTGACAGAGCGTAGATAACGAGAAGAATGATTGGGTAGATACAAAAAAGGTGCTGTCGGGATCATTTAAAGGATGTGCTGTTACTTATATACTGGAAAATCCGATGATTTGTATCTTTTTCATCACATCTTTGCGCATTATTTGTGATGGATTTTTAAGTCGACGTGATGTAATTTCACTCTCGTAAAATTCTAACCATTTTGCTTGTCACAACATTTTTTAAATTAAGCGGAAGTAATTATGCCTAAAACAATATCCATCAAAATTCTTTTATTTTTAAATCAACCTTTTATTTTGAATGTCGAATCATGAGGCTGTAAAGACTTTAGTTTCTGTAAAGACTTTAGTTTCATATATATTGGATTTATACGAATACTTGCAGATATAAAGTTCCCAGAATAAGGTAAAAAAAGCTTTCGAGAACAAATTAGTATTAATATCTCAATTAGTAAATTATTTAGGTTGTTTTGTTAAAAAAATAATATGTAGCATTCTTTTATGCGTAAAATTAGTGGAGATATTAGTGAACTCACTTACTCACTTAGATTACTTTTCAGTGCATATTTTTATTCGAAAGTGAATATTTCTTAATATTTAGGGAGTAAACTGTGGGGGGGGGTTAATTATGCGTTAATTAGTTGTTTATTTTAAGCTGTAGGGATTATGCGTAAAATTAGTGGAGAGATTAGTGAACTCACTTACTCACTTAGATTACTTTTCAATGCATATTTTCGTTCGAAAATAAATATTTCTTAATATTTAGAGAGTAAGCTGCAGGTGTTTATTTTAATTTCTTAATAATTGTTTTTGTTTATAAATGTGCTTTCCTTTAATTTCTTATTTTCTACCTACGATTTCCTACCAGAATAAGCTTTCAGGACCGCGTTTTATCTAAATGAGGTAGAACCAATATTTAAGTTGAAGCGCCCGTCGCTTCAGTAGAACAGCTTAGAAGTTTTTAGTGGAGCGTGTTCTGCTTCTGGCCACGTCGTTGCTTTAAGCCTAATATTACTATATTCGGCCGCATTGTTACGTGACTTAGTATTCGCCGGTGAACTTTAAACAAGATCCAACTCTGTTAGTTATTTCTGTGTAACTTCAGCCGGTTTTAGATTAGTTAGCATTAGACTGGTTTCTTATTTTCTATCTTGAATTAAAGTCCACGGATGCTTCCTGTAAGCCCAAGAAGGACCCTCTGTGAATCATTATTCAGCTGGATAAAGGATAAATATAACTCTTCTTTGGACTTTCATTTACGTTAGTGAACTCTGCGATACTTCACTACAGGTCACAAGTATTCTATCTTGAAAGGACTGGAAATTTAGATAAAACATTATAAATTAAGAACAAAAACTATTTATTTATGGGACTGCAGGTTTCGATATAGATAAAACAACACTAATAATTATATTACTAGGCGACCTTAAATAAAAGAATAATTTTTAGACCTACATGAATTTTCTAATTCAATGTACAGAATATTTTCCATTTAATGAAATATAATGTTTATTCTATTAATTGGAATTTTGTTTTAGGAGAATCATATAAAAACTAAAAATTTTTATTTGTGAAACCCTCCTACTCTGAACGATATAACTGTATTATATTTTGAGATCGTTTTTACTTGGTGAAGTAAGTCTACGATCTTTAATTAAGGAAACAAAGCCTTCGGCCATATTTCCGATTACTCTGTGTGTAACTGAATACAAAATTAAGAATCAGAAGTTATTACTCCGTCACTTGTTGGAAACTATTAATTTATAATACAATGAAGTCGACGTAAATTGGGTGCACATAGTATCTCCGGGAAGATAGAATCTCTCTTGACAACCAACTGGTCTGACTCTGAAAATATTCAGAAAAATTTTATTTGTGAATGATTGCTTGAAACTGTAAAAAACGAGTCCTTATGAACATTACCTTTGTGATAATATAAAAACTCTTAATTTTCTTGAACACCACTAATAGCAATATTATGAAAATTACCTCCATCAAAGGGGGGAAAAAAGACAGTTCTATATCTCTCGTTCTGCTGAGCCGATTGACGAAATTCAAATTGCGTTTTTATGTCTCGAAAGTGCGACGTAGGATATATATATAAGATCTATATATAGCATTGTTCTAACATAGGTATTCTGACACAAAATCGGAATTTTACTGAAATAACTTCACAAAATTTTTCCATATTTCGATTCTACGACTCAAATTATGCCTAAATGGTAAATTTTGTAATTTTTGGAGACATTTAGGGAGAAATTTAAAAATTTATCTCGGAGAATATTTTTCAGTTTGCGCCAAGAATAATTCACTTGGCGAATTTCTTAATTTATGGCAACCTATTTTCCTTTCCTTTTTTTCCTTGCCCACGAGCAGAAAAAAAGTCACCGTTCGTACTTTTAAATAATTTTAACAAATTCCATAAACCACATTTCGTTAGTATCGCTTATAACATATAAGGCAAATTTCAAAACCCGCCAAAAAGTAAATTCACGTATATCTTAGGAAATTTTGAATAAAAAACTCTAATTTTTTACAGGTACGCTCAGAAACACATTTTTAAGATGATGGCAAAACTTTTATAGGTTATAATTCAAAATGTTTTTCGAAAAATGTTTTTAAATTATTTAAAAAATCTAAATTTTAGAAATAAATCATAAAACATGCGCGAATTTTACTTGGAATGAACCTAAATTTCGAATTGGGAAAGGAAGAAACAAATAAGTTTAATAAAAAAGAGATATTAATAAACATATACCGATTCAATTAACATGGTCTAGCTAAGAGGTAAATGAGGTAGAACAAGTATTTAAGTATAAACATGGAGGGGCTAAAATTTTGAGAGCTAATTTTTTAAAAACTACTCGTGCGATTTTTACAAAACTTAGCAATTTGGCATACTTTGAGTCGTATAATCGTAATATGAAAAAATAATTGGTATGTCATTTCAGAAAACGTCCGCTTTTCTGTCAAAATACCAATAATATAATAATATTATATATAAATCTAATACATATCCCAAATCGCGCTTTCGAGACATGAAAAACGCAAGTTGAATTTCTTCAATCGGCCCAGTAGAACGGGCGATATAGAACTCTCATTTTTTTTCCCGCAGTGTACATTCCATATTTTATATATTTTTGTTTGTTGTTACCTTTATTTAAAACTATTACTATGTTTATTTTTCAGGAAATTTATAAATGAGACTTAAACTCATTTTGCAGCTCCCATTTTTTTATCCGAGTTTTAAGGAGTTTCAATCTAGGAGTGCAAGAAAAACAACTCTAATTAGCATAGATTTTATTTTAGCAGAAACTCTTTAAGCGATTGAACATTATCACCTTTTCTGCTGCAACTAGATGAAAGACAAGCATTTATTTTTTGTTGTTGTTGCAGTTGTTAAAATTTGCTTCAATTAGCGGTTTTTTACCTTTTAACTTTAGTTTCTCTTGAAGTGTCATTCTTCCTCATTGGTATCCGCGGAAAACATCGTGGCAAGTACATCGTGGAGGTCGTAAAAAAAACATCGCAAAGTTAAAACGTCGTAGTACGGAGTCGTAGTGGGAGGAAAAAAAGCAAGGATAAAAAACCGCCGTTCTGAAACATTATGGAACAAGTAATCGTCATCGAAAATAAAGCGGTTCAAAAAATCTTCGCAGTTTAAAAACATCGTCGTCGAAAGTATCATGGTAAAAAAATAAAGCACCTACAAATCACCTGTTTTGTACTATACCTATTTTTGTATGCTTTAAAACTGCGATTTTATCTCCTTGCTTTATTTCTTCCAGGATGTTTTAGGTGAGAACGTCTTCGCCTTTGTTTTCCCACGACGTTTCCGTCCACTATGATTTTGCTGCCAAGTTTTCGCCTGTAATCTCCTCATTATATATATTTTTTTTTTTTCAAAAGAGGCCTCAAAACCATACATCGTGAAACTTCATTTCTTCCTGAGATGTTAAATATTTCTGATATGGACAGATAGAATATATTAATCACAAATGTTCAATTTTGCATTATACGTGCGTATGAGATGAATTATTTCAGTTTAAAATATACATAAACATTTCCAATTCGGTTAATAAAATCAGCGCGTGGTTAATGTTTAATGACAAATTAATAAAGATACAGTGATCCACTTGTACATCTGTGAATGATAATTAAACTGAAAATATTTTGCATTAAATATTTTTATGCAATCAACAGACATATATATATTTTTCGAAATTATAGGAAATAACGACTAGTAACTGAAAGTTATTAAATTTTATCAATACGTTGACTATTTATAAGTAAGACTTAGAACGTAAGCACACTTAGAAATGTACCCCGAGGTATTAAAAATTTTAATATCTTTCGAGAAAAGTGTAATTTAGAATTCATTTTCGCATTTAAGTTTTTAAAAGAACTTAAAAAAATTGTAATGTGAATGTTGTGCAACACAACATCATTTCAGTGTTACCAATTCTGGTGAACGTAGTTAGAGTCTCACTTACATAAAAATATTCTGATGAAATTTATGAGTATCCTAATTTCTGGACTACTTAAAATTCTTATAAATTTTCTATGACTTTTACATATCATAAGCATAAAGAAATTATAAGCTTATTTTTCTATTTTTTCTATCAGCGCTTATTCTTCATTTTAGAAATAATCATCAATAACCATTTACTTAATCTCTGTGATCGAAATGCTTTAAGTTAATCTCAACAGTTTTAAAACTATTACATTTATTTGCTTGTTTCTTTGCCGTTCTCAAAGCATTCAGGAGTGATCTGGTTCCAGTATCTACACTGGTGGGCAAAGATTAAGCAGCTTTTCTGATTTGGGCCGTAATTCCTCAAAACTTCGATTAGGAGACATGAAATTCATAGTGCAGAGGAACTATGTAGTACTTAAAGGATGAGGAAAGTAAAGCAGCAAAATAATGAATAGGATGCGTATAGTACGGAACGAATAGCGAAAGATGTTATTGATAGAATGGCGTTGATACGCACACAAAAAATAGAAAAAAAACTGTCTGTCCAAGGATGAGAACAACAAACCAAATAGCCTTAGTAAGGATTATGATCTCCGATAATTTCAATGGTTGCATTGCACCAGATTATCTAACAACTCTTGGGGTAAGAGCTTCAGTCTTCAAGGAGCATTTATTGTAGTTGTCTAGTGTTCATCGGAGGGTAAGATTGTGCTGCCATGCGTCTTGTTAAAATATCCTATACATGTTCAATGGTATTAAAACCAAGGGTAAATATTGCCCAATCCATTCTGTGGATATCTTCACTTTCTAGGAGACCTATGTGACTTTGCATGACCAATCCATTCTGTGGATTTCTTCAAGTTCCAGGAGTCCCACGTAACCCTACACTATCATCCACAAAAACAAAGTCGAGACCAATGGCATCCTGGATAAGACGCATATAGAGAAAGATAATTTTATCACAGTTAGATCTTCAACAAAAAAACATCTGTCGAAAATATGGAGCTCCATTCGTCCGTTCATCATAATGCCTCTCCATACAAACACGCCAGGACTATTCCAACGGTTTCTTTTCCTGATGTTAGTGGGATGAAAACGTGTCTCTGCTTTTCTCCATATCAGCTGGCGCGGAGAATCATTTCTGAGTCTGATACGACTCTCAAAGGTAAAGAGAACTTGTCTCCATTTGTGAGGTGTCCAGTCTTTGTGTTCTTTACAGCACTGTAAACGGTACCGCTGAGGGGCTGCTGTCAGTGATATGTAGCATTAGGGCAGCGGGTGAATATGCCACCTTTATGAAGTTATCTGACCACAGTAAACAGGAAGACCTGTCGTCTTGATGCCGTGTGCAACTGTTGAACAACGTTGCCATCTTTTCCCCTGCTAAGCGAAATATCGGTCATCAGTCACCATCATTTTCCTTCGCCGACATCCACCGACCCTTCTTACTCTTGTCGTTTGGACTACTTTCCAAGCTCGCGAAACAACACTTTTATCAATTTTAAACTCTTAGGCGACCGACTTTAAACTGCGCCCATCAAGCTTGCCACCTGTAAAGGCAACCTGATGTATTATTATACCACCTGTAAAGTCAACCTGATGTTTTCTTCTAGCCATACTTCATGCACAATCTCACTTGCAGAAGAATGGCTAAAATTACGCCTTATTTACTTCTCTTTAAGTTGCCTTACACTACGCGCGCTGACTCTCCCCGAATTCTGCGTGCTCTGACGTACCCTCTGATGTCATGGTGCTTATATCTAGTGTAGATTTGCAACGTTATCGCTTTCCGCTGCTGTAGAAAGTCAGTACGAAACACGGACATCATAGTATGGACACACGTTTTGAGCGTTTGGGGATGTTTTCAATAATGTATTTCGATACATAGTTTAGAAATATAAGTACTGCGATTTTCGTTCTTTTTAGAAAAGTTTTTATTAGTTTATATCTTAAATAAATAATTTTGTTCTTATCCCAAAAGCGATTAAACACGGTTATAAAGATTATTTTCTCTCAAATGCTGAGAAATAAAATTAATCTCGTGCAGTTAGAAGCAAGATTTTTACTCTTCTGGTTCATAAAAAATGAATGAATGCTTTCATTTCATTAATAAACTTTTCTCATTCATGAATATAACACATTCTTTCCTAAGAGCTTCAATATATCAGTGAATATTTTTGTTGCTTACTTTCTAGAAACTGAGTGATTTCACGTTAATGAATGTATTAATCTGCTAAAGGAAATCTGAATTATTTCTCAAGACAAATGAATTATTTAGATTTTTGACATTCAACGATTCTTAATTTTACAATACTAACTTATCCTTTCGTATTGTAATAAATCTAGGAAGATTTCATGAAGGCATTTAAAAATCCCACATAAACAATTATGTATTTTTACTCTATTTATCGTATTACTTTATGTACTTCTCTTTATATATTTGTTTCGTAATTACAAAAATGTCCCTTACAAGAAAGGATGACTGAAGGATTACTGAAGGATTTTAAATAATAAATTAAATTAAACAAATAAAAAATTAAAACAAATCTGAGAGGTTTCAGATTTTAAATTACGTCCAAAGCGGCGTTCTTTTAACGTTTTGTGTGTTACCTTTACTTATTAAATATCATGTTCTTCGCACTTAAACCATAAAACTCAGTTCAACAGTAATATCGCAACAGCAATCGAAATAATTTAAAATGAGCAAAAATATCTTTAGAATTTCCGATACACAGTTCCGCGCGCTGGAGATAAAAAGATTTTTTTTATAAAAAAAAGGTTAAAAAAAGATAAAAAGGTTGCTATTGCTCGCTTTTAAATCGTTGAGTTTGTTCTTCAAAAATTCGTTTAAGTTTTATAAAACATGAAATAGATAATAAAACAAAATCCGAATTTGGGCTTCCAGATTCGCATATTCGGGTGGAAACGTAAGTTAATCAAAATTGCATGGCTCTATAGGTACCATTGTTTTATCACATTTGGAGAAATATACATACTCTTATGCAGTTTCTTCATTATTTAATTTCTTTAAATATAATACAAGGCGATAACTTTTGGTGCCAACAATATGAAAAGTGATACAGCCATTTATAGCGATTGAACGCAGAATCGCAAAACGAAAACAATAGTCCTTCAGGGACAAAGCCCCTTTGGACTAAAAATTAATAAACACTTAATTAATAAATGTTACGCTTTCACGTCTTAACTACTTAACCGATCATCATGAAATTTTCAAGAAATATTTTTGATATATTAGAAAAGGTTAAAATGTGTGCGTAGTTTAAGTCACGCACCTGCGCGCGCAGATAATCTTTTATATCGTTTAACTTATGGTTATGAAACTTTCAACATTTAATGTTCATACAACGACAATCATTTTAAGCTATAAACACCTATTATATAGCTTAAGTTTCAACAGATAAGTTACATTTTATAGCCTATAATCATCTATTTCATGAGGATCGGTTACGTAATTAAGGGGTGAAAGCGTAACAAACAAACAAACACACAAACAAACTTACATTCGCATTTATAATATTAGTTAGGATTAATGACTTGAAAAACGTAATTTTGGATGTGATTTCATATTGATTGGATTTTTTAGCTCATAGAAAAATATACTAAGGTTATCTGTCTATGAGGAGGGGTACCTTAGTAAAATAATTTGAAAGGATAGTCATAGAAACATGACGAGAAAAACATGACAGGAAATAAGCTCGTTTGATGAAACTAAACCCGTAACAAACATAACCGTTTTTCCCGCTGTTGAATACATTTTTCAATTTAAATACATTTTAATACAGTTTTTAATTTAATTTTCAGAGCTTTTGTACCAGCTTTTGCCTTTAATTCTTAAAGACTATATTATATTGTAAAAGGAAACATTCAAGAATTAACAAACTGATTCAGAAAATAAATTATTATTCAAAATCAGGTAAACGCAAAGCATTTCAAAACACATTTAGTGTACAGTATTCTGAGTTCTAAGAATGTAAATAGTTTAATGCAACAAAAACATCAAATCTATTAAACTACATTTAAAATTTTAGCAACATCTTAAAGTTTGCAAAATGCTCACAGAAACATTTTAATGTTTCTCCGTTATTATAATCAATATGAAATTTACCGAATACTTTTATCATTATAGAAAATCTGATAGGCATTGTGTATGTACAAGTTATTATTTACTTTAGTGAGCGCATTAATATTATAATAAACGAATAAGATGGTTCACAGCTGGGAAGAACCTGATCTCACTTCATGGTAATCTTCCACATGTAGCTCTTTCTTCCTAATATACACCTTGCGACTTCTGCCTGAGTATCTAGAGAAAAAATGTCTACCAACGAAAGCCAATGCTAACCAATGAACTAAAAATACTATCGAACCGGAAACCACGGTGACAGCAACAAATATCACTAAAAAAGTAATGAATAATTTCGAGCGAAACGTCAGAAATGCAGAAATCGGGAATTAAACGATACTATTTTAAAAACAAACTATGTCACAAAATACAGGAATTGCAATTTCGACGAGAATGTTAACACCTTATTCGCTGTAAATGTGAAACAGAGTGACACATTTTGTTATTTGATATTGATCTGTATTTTCCTATGTACACTGCGCGAAAAAAAAGGGGGACAGTTCTATATCACCCGCTCTACCGGGTCGATTGACGAAATTCAAATTGCGCTTTTCATGCCTTGACAACGCGACTTAGGATATATATTAGATCTATATATAGCACTGTTCTAAAATAGGTATTTTGACAAAAAATGAGTCTTTTTCTGAAATAACATAGCAATTGTTTTTTCCATGTTTCGATTCTACGACTCAAATTATACCTAAATGTTAAATTTTGTAAAATTTTATGCTAAATTTACAGAGAAATCCAAAAATTTAACTCGGCGAATTTTTTTCAGTTTTCGCCAAGAATAATTCACTTCGCGAACTTCTTAATATATAGCAACCTATTTTCCTATCCTTTCCATTGTGCAGGAGCGGAAAAAAAGTCACGTCCTTCTTACATTTTACATTATACATGAGCCGTAAAAAGTCACATCGTTCTACTTTAAAATAATTTTAGAAAGTGCGTAAAGCACATTACATGTTATTATCGCTTTCAACAAATATGCCAAATTTAAAAACTCGCTAACGTATGAATTCAAGTATATCTTCGAAAATTTTGAATAAAAAGCTCTAATGTTTTGCAAGTATACTTAAAAATAATTCTACTTTAAGGTAATGATAAAACTTTTATAAGTTATAAATCAATTTTTTTCCAACAATTTATAAAAATTATTTTAAAATACAAATTTTAAAAATGTATCATAAAAAATGGTGAATTTTTCTTTTGGAGTGAACCTAAATTTCGAATTGGGAAAGAAAGAATTAAGTAAGTGTAATAAGAAAAGAGATATTAATAAGTATATATCAAATTCAGTTAACATTGAGGAGCTAAAAGTTTGAGATCGAATGTTTTTGAAAACTACTCGTGCGATTTTGACAAAACTTGGCTGTTTGGCATAATTTGAGTCGTAGACTCGAAATATGTAAAACAATCGGCATGTCATTTCAGAAAAAGTCCGGTTTTGTGTCAAAATACCTATATTAGAATAATGCTATATACAAATCTAATACATATCCTAAGTCGCGCTTTTGAGACATGGAAAACGCAATTTGAATTTCGTCAATCGGCCCAGTAGAGCGGGAGCTATACAACTGTCCCATTTTTTTTCGCAGTGTACATCTGCTGTTTAAATTAAAATTTATATCTCCTGCAAGCTAATTCCACGAACAACATAAAGGAAGCATTCATGTAAAGAGAAAGCTATAAAGCCAGTATTATAATAACAGGGCTTCTAATTATACAGTCAGCTGTTCTAACAAGTTACTCAGAATAGTTTTAATGGAATTTCAGTTACGTATCTCTCTACAATAATTTATCAAAATGGCATATTTTTGCCTTAAAAAATTCTGATGTGGCCATGTCATGATTTTCCTTGTCCAGCCTATTAAATTATGCATATTTTTGTTGCATTTCCTTTAAACTTATTTCCCCAAATTTCATTAAAGATATATTTCTGCTACAATCAGTTCAATTCTCACTTCGCAGCAAGGAAAAAATACATAAAACTCCAAACATCTTCATTAAAATTTGTAAAATACAGAAAAACCTAAAACACCAAATAGGGTCAAAAGAGCAATTTTTACAATTAAAATCAATTGAAAGACAGATTTTCGGTGCAAAACACTTTTGGCCCCATTCAGCAAACAGACACTGCAGTTTGTGCAGAAACTGATTTAATTCAGTGTTACTACGTTTCAAATGTAAACAAATAGGGGTGGCGTCGTTACGCTTAGTGGAACAATTTTTAAATTGTTGACAATCCTAAAATTATTGCATGCAAATTAACTAAAGGCATAAAAACCTTAACCGGAACATAAAAACAACACAATTCGATCACTTTTATAGCAAACAAATGCACAATTTACCAACGTATAAGAATAAAACATATAAGAATAAAAATCGTAGCTCACCGAGCCGAGTAACAAAGTGAGTATATATATATATATATATATATATCACTGAGCTAAATAATATATTAATAGTATATATAAAATAGATAATTTTCCTTGAAATACGATACCCGATATTTTTTCCGATTACAAGACTTCCTTTACTACGTACAAGGAAGTAAAAAATCTGATGTATATGTTACTGTGAAAGACCGAAATATGGAGAATGTCGATTTTCACCGGTGAATGCCAACATTCATATAGTCGCTTGGTGTATGTCCGAAATATTTTCCAAATACTCTTATTTCTGACTAACACCGGTGAATGTCGACATTCACCATGTACTAATGGTGAATGTTGAATGTATGAGAATATTATATTTTCTTCTCCGTCATTCAGACGCGAAAAAACACACGAGTACTTAAAACACACAATATATTCAAAATGAGAAAGGAAAATAATAGAAGTTGAAAAACTTACTTAATTATACAGTACGTAGTAAATGAGAAAATAAAATAATAGTAATAAAAAACTTACTAAATTATGTGATTCAAATCTGATTCATTGCAACAACTTAAACTATTATGAGACTTTGAATTGCCCAAGCGGCCCTTGCTTTTACGACTGCATTTATGGGAAACGGCCAGTCGCCTCTCTTTTCGACCTACACCGGAGCATATATATGATTGTCGACATACACCGGTGAGGGTCCGAATGTACAAGAATGTAATGCAATATTCGATCTTTCACCAACGTATTTGGCGAATGTTGACATTCTCCGGTGAAAGTCGACATTCTCCAATTTCGGTCTTTCACGGTAACATATACACCACATGACTTCCTTGTGCGGAATATTAAATTATACGCACTTTGCATTTCTTTTAAACTTATTGGATTGAATTAAATCTACTTCGTCGATAGTACATAAACCAGAATAGAATAAATGCACTCTTTCAAATTCACTATATCTGTTTATCATAACGACACTCTGCCGCTAGCTTCACTTAACAGTGTTACATCTCATTCATTTTGGAACTCAAAATTCACAAAATTATGTGTATCACCTGGAGAATTACTTAAACGTTGCCACATGTTCTATTCAAATACTATAAAAAATCTAAAACGATGTGTAAAAGAAATTAAACAAACTAACAAAAAGAAACAGTTTTTCACAGACGATTCAGTATTTCTTATTCAATTAATTCGGTTCTCACTTCGCAACAAGGCAAAAATACATAAAAACTCAAAATATCTATATTAAAAATTACGAAGTAAATCTTAAACACTTCTTTCCTCGAAAAAATTCCTGAATGGATACAGCATGATTTAATTCGCAATAATAAGAGAAGGCGTTATATTTATTGTTGAGAAGCTTAATTTCTCTACATTGGCAACAAATCCACTATTTGCAAAAGTTTCAAATGTAAACAAATACGGCTTCCATAGCAAAAATGATTAGACTTAACTGCACTTGAACAATTTTAAATTGTTGCTAATTCTATAGTTGTTGCATGCAGATTTACTAAAGGCATAAAACGTTTAAGCGGAAGATAAGAACAACATAATTCAATCATTTTTAAAGCAAAAAATGCACAATTTGCCACCATATAAAAATAAAAAAGTGAGCTCACTGAGCCGAGTAACTGAGTGGATATATATATGCATATATTTATATACTTTTGGTCGGGCCGATTGCAACTATAATAGGAGGTGCACATCTATAGCAGACCTACTATATCAAAATTACCACTTTCTGAGGCTACTCGTTTTTGAGTTATGCGAGATACATATATACATACATCCGCACAGACGCCAAGAAAACAATTTCTTCAGAATTCATTTTAAATCAGTTTTATAATTTTTTGGGGAGAAAAGAGGCCTTTATTCTGTTCTTCCGTACGAATGTCACTCAAAATGATCGTTAAATTGCATTCGATAACGGTCAAAATAGATATTTTCTTTGAAATATGATACCCGAAATTTTTCGCGATTACAATACTTCCTCTATACTTCGTACAAGAAAGTAAAAAAGACGCCAAAAATAACAAAACTGCGCTTAAAAAATATGAGACCAGCATTATTTTGACACACCAGCTTGCAGTGTTAACGTGAAACGTATCATCGTATGAACTAACATCTGCTGTGTCACGAAAGAAAACAAACGTCGATATTATAATGAATGGAAGTGAATTATGTATTCGACAGTACGGCGGATTTCCTTTTGAATATTTAATATCTCTAGATGACAAGCAAAGGTTGTTTGGCTTTATTTGTTATTATGTTTTTTACTCTGCGGATGGCATTTTAAATCAATCGCAAATGCAAGAAAATACATCTATGATGTAGGTAAAACTGACTGACAAAAAATGGCAGATTTAAGTAAGCTTTACTCGTCTTACGAATTTATATAAAAGTTTTGGTACATTAACAAATAATACGGAAAACATTTGTGTATTCACAAATACATGTAAGTGTATGTGTGCGAGTGATCGTGTAGTATACTGTTACAAATTTTGCACATAGATAGGTAATTTCAGTGAAATTGTTGTGTTTTTCTGTATAATAATATAACATGCAAATCTCTAAAGAGACTATGCTGTGCCGGAAAAATAAAAGGCAAGGCAGAGGAAAGTCTATTTAACTTTGAGTAAATGGCTATCTCGCTAAATTGGCTAAATTGGTGAGATATCACCAAGTTGGCAATGGTTTTGGCGACTAATTTGTGTCGCAAACTTTGCCGATAAATCGTCAAAAGCCATCAAACTTGTCGTCAGTTTGGTCCGGTCTCTGTACGACGGTAATAGGTACCTTAACTGAATAAATGTAAATGATTTCATATGCATCAGTAAACGTACCTGGCCATCATATGTCTTCCAGTAATTTCTAAAAGTACGAGACATTTCTCGGAGGTAGGGTGAAAACTACATAAGACTACAAAGAGTATTTACTCTTAGGTTTTAATTCAGTGCGAGTTCGGAGTACTGAAATACACTGGTGTGCAAAAATTAAGGACGAAGTCGAAAAATTAGCATATCAGCTGAACGAAGAGGCAGAGCGGACAGAAAGACCAATCAGGAGATTAAGTAAGGTGGTGTAAGGTAGCACATGCGCAGATATGCAGGTAGACGTAATGGGGGAGTGTCTGAGTAGTAGAAAGCATGTTGTCGGTGTAAGATCAGTATTTCTGGCAAAGAGATTGCACGCCGTATAGCAGTTAAAATCACACCGAGTTGCTAATGGCGAATAATCAATCTGTTACACGACATCTGGAGGCTTTTACCCGAGGTCAAATCATTGGGAAGTTGGAGGAAGGCCGCAGTGTGACAAGTGTGGCTGCAGAGTTCGGAATTGCTCACAGCATCGTTTCACGACTTTGGAGACAATTTCAAAGTACAGGAACAGCTATCCGGGGGTTTAGTAGTGGTTGTCCACGAGGAACCACACCCGCAGATGACCGGTATATTACCTTACAGACCAGAAGAAACAGGCGGCAGACAGCGGGAGAAATCGCTAGACACACGACACAGGCGACTGGACGACCGATATCACGTTTTACCGTGGCCAGAAGACTGCACGGTGGTGGTCTGTTTGCACGACGCCCTGTACGGTGTGTACCTCTAACGCCTGCCCATCGGAGAAGGCGTTCTCTGTGGTGCCGGGAACACCGGAATTGGAGAGACAATGAATGGGGACGAGTACTCTTTACAGATGAGAGCAGATTTAGTCTGAGTTGCGATTCTAGACACATACACATCTGGACAGAGCGGGGAACACGCAATAACCCCTTCAACATCATCAAAAGGGACTGTTTTGGAGGTCGCGGAGTTCTCGTTCGAGCAGATATAATGCTTGGTAGCCGGACCGACCTTCATATCTCCCAAGGAGGTTCGTCACCTGGGACTGCTATTGTAACGAGGTTCTTCTTCCTTACATGCGTCTTTTCACAAGGGCTATGGGTCCTCAGTTCCTCTTCATGGACGACAATGCTCCACCTCATCGCACAGTTACTGTCAAAGAGCTGTTGGAGAGTGAAGATACTGAACACATGGATTGGTCGGCAAGGTCTCTGGATCTAAATCCCGTCAAGCATGTACGGAACGTACTAGGGAGACCCGTGGCAGCACGTAACTTATCGCCAGTAGCGATTCAGAAACTGCGATTGGTGCTACAAGAGGAACGAGCAGCAGTGTCTCAACAGCTCATTAACAACCACATATCCAGCATGCACTGATGTGAAACCTGCCTAGCAGTCAGGAGAGATCATATCCCCTATTAAGGACCGGATGTTTCTTGCTGGACACCCATCACAGGGATGTTTCGGCCTTCAGTCGCATTGCGCTCCATGCTACTTTTTCAATAAAGCTTCTTTTTATCCCTCTGATTTCTCTTTTAGTAAGTGTTGCTTACATTACTCATGTCCATACGTATTGGGGAACTTACGGTATTAAATGCGTTGATTTGGAAAGCTTTTGTTGAAAGTTATATTGAAAAAACAGTCTCGTCCTTAATTTTTGCACACCAGTGTATCTCTATCATCTTGCTGTTTAGATTAGCCTTGCACTGCGTTGTGTTTAGTGTTCTTAGTAGTTTGAAGTGTATCTATTGATTGTACTCTGTGATACCGTGAAGAGTTGTACAGGTATTTTTGTGGAAAGTTCCAGAACTTAGAAGTGTTTCATTGGATAAAATAAAAGTTATCAAGCTATCATCGGTCTATTACGGTCTATATCATCGGTCTATCTTTCAGTCTATTACGAAAAACTACGCACCCAACAATGCATTTCAAAATCATTCTTTAAAACCTATTTAACTATACCCCCATTTTAGTTTTGCGTCATTTTCTGTATGCTTTTCCAACTTAATTTTTGCCGTTCTTAGAACTGTTGATAAAGTTTCCGAGACAACCCGCATCAAATTATTATCTCATAACTTCTCTAGCGCTTTTTACTTCTTGTACGAAGTAAAAAGGAACTATTGTAATCGCGAAAAATTTCGGATATCATATTTGAAAGAAAATATCCATTTGGACCGCTATCGAATGCAATTTAACGATGTTTTTGAGTGGCATTCGTATGTAAAAACAGAATAAAGGACTCTTTTTCCCCAAAAAAATTATAAAACTATTTTAAAATGGATTCTGAAGAGATTTTTTCGTGGCGTCTGTGCGTACGTACATACATACGTATATATTTATGTATCTCGCATAACTGAAAAACGAGTAGCCTCAGAACGTTGAAATTTTATAATATAATATGACTGCTATAACATGTAGATGTGCACCTTCTACTATAGTTGCAATCGGTTGCATGAAAAGTATATAATCCACTCTGTTACTCGGCTCAGTGAGCTCAGGTTTTATTCTCATATGTTGGTAAATTGTGCATTTTTTGCTTTAAAAATTATTGAATTGTGGTGTTCTTATTTTCCGGTTAAGGTTTTTATGCCTTTAGTAAATCTTCATGCAAGATTTGTAGAATTATCAACATAACTTAGACTTATACATAACTTAGAATATTGGATTTGTTGCCATTCTAGAGAAGCTAAGCTTCGCAATAGCAAAGATAACGCCTTCTTTTATTATTGCGAATTAAATCATGCTTAATCCATTCTGGAATTTATTCGAGGAAATAAGTGTTTAAGATTTACTTTGTAATTTTTAAATACATATTTTGAGATTTTATACATGTTTGCCTTGTCGCTAAGTGATAACTGAATTACTTGAATGAGAAGTTATCAAGACTGAGTGTTCTGTGAAACATGGTAAAGTCTGTACTAGGGTTCTTCTTCTCAGGTCCTGAACTGGAACAGTGAGCTGATGAAATGTAAGCTTTGTTCTGATGTAACTGCCGGGCTGGATAATAACTGCACGTGAAGGGATTTAAAATCCTCGTTTATTAAATCACTATTATTTGCAAACTCGCCAACTCGGGAGGGATACAAAAAGTAAAAGACTGCACTTGGGTCGAACTTAACAATCAAATAAATTTAAAACTAAACCTAAAATAGAACTTAAATCGAAGGTTGCTTCGCAGAGCAATTCGCGGAAGTTGGCCTCTACCTAAAAGGGTGCGTAGCAAGATATACTAATACTAACGCACTTCAAATGGTTTTACAATGCAATCACGTAGTAAGCACTATGGCTTATAAATTTAAACTGCTAGCTGGTCAGACAAACGTTGAGCGGCGTGACCGTGGTCTGAGACTAAGCTCTCTCACACTAAGAGGTTTCTACCTCTGGCTTAAATAGTACTTCGCTGTACTTCAAAATTAGCATAAGCTGAAAACGCGCGCTTCTTCTGACGGGAAGTTGAAGCAGAGAGGAGATAGACAGATTTAAATTAAAATAAAACTTGGTTAGTTTAACTAAAACCTTACAAAGTACTGAGTCGTTTGTGAAAAACTGTTTCTTTGTTTGATTGTTTAAATTCTTTTACACATCATTTTAGATTTATTGTAGTATTTGAATAGAACATGTGGCAACCATTAAGTAATTCTCCAGTTGATATACACAATTTTTGTGTATTCTGATGAGCTATAAAATAAATGAGATGTAATCCTGTTAAGTTATATGGCATTATATCGTTTGCTGGGGCGGAAATCTACCTTAAATATCAGAGTGAAAAGAATCTTATTCCTTACTTTCATTAGACCCATCATGATATATGCAGTACCGGCTTAGGCCATCGGAAATAAAACTGATCGAAATAAACTGAACTGCCTTCAAAATAAAATTTTAAGATCCATAGCAAACGCACCATGGTACGTGCGTAATTCTATTATCCACGCTGATCTAAAAATCACGCCACTACAAGATGCAATCCTTACCTTAGCGCATAAATTTTTTACCTCGATGGAAAATTCAGCATATCCAGCAATCAGACAAATTTCTAATTATGATCCTACTGAAGAGCACGTTATTAAAAGACCACGCACCATCCATCATAATTCTTCCTGGTGGTGATGTAAATATTGTAAATAATTACTGAATGTGTATTTCTGTATGTATATCACATCATCATCTCAAGGACTTACGTATATATTGAGGCCTGGCAAAGCAGGTTAAGGACTTATTATTACAATATTTAACCAAGATTTTTTCAATTTTCTTAAGTTAACATTATTAGTACTAAATGAATTTGAATAATAAGTGAATATTAATGTATTGTATATAGTTATTGCAAATTGTATTTTCATCTATGCAAAATACCACCAGGAAGATTTTCTGTGTTTACGATTTGACGGCGCTCATCACGTGACCCTCCCCATCCCTTTTGTGCATATATTGCAAGTTTCTAAAATTACTGCAAATGTTTTACAAGATTTACTATTTTTCTCTGCTTTAGAAGATTGAATATTATTATTTTCAAGAACAGTTACTGCAAGATATTTTCACATTTATTAATTATATCCATAAATTGTGATTTACTTTATTATTAACTCGACCAATCAGAATGCACAAGTGTGCTTTACTCCGATTCGTCCTTTGCTAGCATGTGATTTCAGTGTGACAAGACTGTGTTTGTGGTACGCGTTTTACTTCACTATTGACTGGACTCGTTGTATGTTGACCGAGCAGTGCTCATTTATTCGGACTTTGTGCTTTTGACCGGAGCCGATGTTTAACTACGGACTTTGTGTGCCATGACCGAAGCCTTAGATCGAGCCAATTATGCCAAATTCTACATCAAAAAGCGATGGATACGTACCTTATATGTAATGCCTTCAAATGCTATCACAATGAACGTAGCTTCAATGTTTACCACAAAGAAATGCTGCTAAAATTGCAAGTCATCTGAATGCTATCATAATTTAACATCGCATATTGCTATCTCGGATATGCTCATCATACTAATTGCAGATTTTCAAAATCTTCAAATGCTCTTTCCCGACAACTTCACTGCTGTATTCACGTCCACGGACGATAGGTGTAATTCAATTACATCTTAATCATCATTCAAGCAATTGGCCCAAGGGCGGAAATTTAATGAAGAGTGAAGACTGTAATGGTCATACTTTGTCTTAAACGAAACGATCTACCTGTTAAATGAAGCTAGTGCCAGAATGTCGCTGTGGTAAACAGATATAGTGGATTTTAAAGAGTGCATTTATTCTATTGTGGTTTATACGCTATCGATGAAGTAGATTTAATGCAATCCAATACGTTTAAATGAAATGTAAAATGTGTATAATTTAAGAATCCGTACAAGGAATTCACGTGGTGTACACATCAGATCTTTTTTATTCATGGCCAACAAAACTTCAAAAGTAACTTCCAACGCAAAACGCAATCACCGTTTTATATTGGTAATAAGATGAAGTAATGTGATTAAAATTGTGCGAACGTGATGCATCTATATATGTACAGAGGCTGTTCGCACATTTTTTAGACGATTTTGGTAAGCGGTAATAAAAAATCGTTTTCCTGCAAAAGAAGTAATTGCAATTGTACTATGTTTTTAAAAGTCAAAATTATCGTCTGTGGCTTGAAAGTTTTGTTTTTATTCAAAATGGCGAATTTAACAAAGAAGTGATTCGAAGGCTACATTTACGCTCTTTCCGAAAAGAAATGTGCATACTCCGTTATCCAAAAACGATGTGAGAGTCATGTTTTCGTGATATCTAAAGCGTCGATAGGTAATATCATCGACAAGAAAGGGAAAAAACGTCAAATTGGAGTCTCAAGTGGGACAAAAATTCCAAACAAGTATCCGAGGAAAAAACGGACATCTTCGACTATTGCAAAGGTACGTTGTTTAATGTTAAAAGAAAATCCCCTTAGTCAACGGACGGTTGCAAAATCATTAAAATGCTCGGTGTCCACTGTAAACAAAATGCTGAACGTTGCTTTAAATCTTAAGAAAGCGAAAAAACGCAATGTGCATCGTCTTCTTCCAAAGCACATCGCTCGACGCAGGACACGCTGCAGAATTCTATATGAGAAACACTTATCCAAAGAAAACTGGAAAACAATTGTCACAATAGATGAAGCGTGGGTGTATTTAAATGATTGTAACAAAAAAAAGAGCCATTTATTATCATAAAAGGGGAGAAAAAAATTAAGTACATGGTTCAAAGAATCGAAAGAAAGTTTTTCTAAGGAATTCATGACTATTGCTGGTTTTTCTTATATTGGCAAGTTAAAAATAAATAGAGTGCAAAAAAATGTCAAGATTAACTCCAAATACTATCAGGAACCTATTTTATCGTCCATTTTTCTGAATGAAATACCATCGCTTTACCCACAGTGCCATCCATCTGTGAGACTCCATCGGGACAAAGCTAGCAGTCACACATCAAAATCCACTGTAAATTTCCTAAAAGAAATGGAACAAAAAACTGGTATCAAGGCCATACCCTTCACTGATATCCCTACTAAATCTCCCGATGTGTCACCTATGGATTTTTGTGCTTTCGGACTTTTAAAAACTGCATTATCCAAACGTTGTACCAAAACCCTAACAGGACTCTGTAAAGCTGTTCGGCAGGAATGGGATAAAATACCTCTTCTGACACTTCAAAAGGCATTATGATCCTGGAAATTGCGGTGTCGAAAGATAGTTCAGAATAAGCGATGTCAAATAGAACATTTAAAACACAAGAAGTTTATGTAATTTAGTTTTGTGAATACAATATACATCGTCTAAAAAATGTGCGAACAGCCTCTGTATGTAAGTATTATGCACTAATTCGTCAAGTGATGAACTAATTCGCCCACAATTTTGTTTCAAATCACAAATTTAAATAGCAGTGTGTGTTAAGCACACTAAAATGATAGAATTTTTAAATGCTAAATTTCTTTTAAGAGTTTTGAGATTAGGTCTTAAATGTTTTCAAAAGAGTTAAACCTTAAAATTTAACGCATGATGCAAGCGATTGTTTAATGCTAAATAAAAACAGTCTGATGTGTACACCACATAACTTCCTTCCACTGAATATTAAATTATGCGCATATTTTGCTGCATTTAATTTAAACTTATTCCCTAGAATTTCATTAAAGCTAGATTTCTTATTCAATTAAATCAGTTTTCACTTCGCGTCAAGGCAAAAATGCATAAAACCTCAAAATATCTTCAGTAAAAATTGAAAAAAATGAAACAAAAATTAAAATATAGGAAAAAAAACACCAAACATAGTTAAAATAATAAAAAAATTACAATTAAAATTACAGTTTCTACGTAACAACAAGCAGTTTGGCCAGAAGGGAACAATTCAGATTTTTCGGTACACAAAAATGGAAGTTTAATTTTGGTCCTGCTCGGCAAAAACACACTGCAGATGCAGAAACTGAAATCACTATTTCGGTTTCTATGCTAAGTTTCAAATGTAAATAAATATGGCTGCTATCGTAAACAAGAATTAGTCTTAGACGCACTTAAACAACTTTTAAATTGTTGATAATGTTACAACTATTGCGTACAGATTAACTAAAGGCATAAAGCCGTAACCGGAAGATAAGAAAACATAATTCAACGATTTTTTAAGCAAACAAAATGTGGAATTTACCAACATATAAGAATAAAAAAAACTGAGCTCACTACTCACTAAGCCGAATAACAAAATAGGTATATATATATATATATATATATATATTGTTGCGTGAGTACGGGTTCGTTATGGATTGAATGCACAAGACGTTAAAAAGTTAACAAAATTTATTCTTTCCGCAAAAATCGAAATGCTGAAATATTTCTTCAGAGATATTCGCACAATGTCACAATATCTCAAACGTTTAGCAAAACTCAATTCGAAACAGATAAACTAATTCTATCTCACAGCGAAATCGCTGCAGCATTAGGTAAACAAACAGCAGTTCGCTTTAAACAGCTACAACTACAACAACAGCAACTACAACTACAACTGAGATGAGGTGTTTCAATTCGGCTTATATAAGCTTTTTAATTATCACTAGAACAATCTCGATTTTTCTATATTTTTCTGGATGGCAACAGTAATTACGAGATATTTATTTATTAAACATTAAATGCACGTGCTCTTTTATTTTTATTTTTTTTTGACGTAGCTTTCTCTTCAAAAATCGTCTGCGTTGTACGGGAAATATAAAGCAATTTTAATTACAATTCTAAATAAATAGCCAAATAAATGTGAAATCCGTAACAATATATATACTTTTGGTGCGGCCGATTGCAACCAAAGTAGAAGGTGCACAACTGCATGTTATAAGAGTCCGATATATACAAAATTTCAACTTTATGAGACTACTCCTTTTTGAGTTATGCGATATACATACATACGTTCGCACGTACAGATGCAACGAAAAAAAATCTCTTCTAAATCCATTTTAAATCAGTTTTATAATTTGTATCGGGGAAAACGGGTCCTTTATTCTGTCCTTACGTACGGATGTCAGGCAAAAACATCGCTAAATTGCATTCGATAGCTTCCAAAATGGATATTTTCTTTGAAATATGATAAGCGGAATTTTTCAAGATTACAATACCTTTACTTCGTATATGGAAATAAAAACCTAAATTTCATATAACTAAGCTATATATGGGAAAACTGGATTCATATTTCCCCCCTTTAATGAGCTTCAGTCATTTACATAAAATATACGTATATTACATTTAATCATTTACAAAAATTGAATCATTTACGTATAACGGGCTTAATGTTATAACATCCGATAATGAAATTAAATGCTTAGAACATAAAGCTGAAACTTGTACAGGTTTTGTTGCTATTAAATGAAATTAGAATCTTCTGATTATATTATATTACAAAATTTTGTGAAAAATAAATGACAGCTGTTTACAATTTAACTTGCAAGCGAAAGACGATATATCACATGTCGACTCAATCGATATATCGATTAAGATAGCATTTAATCATCCAGCGGCACAAAAATTATTGTGATGACGAAGACAACAATTATAATATAGTTAGTAAGCTATTTATGTTGCTATAAATATATGTTACTTACTGATTCGAATTATATTAAAGAACTCAAATACTCTGGGTAGAAATGAAGTTCATTTAGTTTTAAATTTTGTCTTCAGAAAGCACATAAATAATCGTATCTCTATTTTAACTGTTAAATTCGATCAAACAATTTTACTTTTTAAATTCCTACAGAGTAACTGAAAAACATTTCCGATCAAAACATTTAAGAGCAAGTAAAAACAAATTTAGATTTTACTTAAATGTTTTTCTGAATGTTGCCAGACAAACGATTGCTTGACATCGCATAATATGTACTATAATCAACGTCACAAACTGTGTAAAAGAAAATGAAAAATATTTTATGATCTTAATTGTAAAGTTTGATTTAATTTATATAAATCAATAATTTGCTTATTTAAGTTCAATATTAGTTAACAATTACATAATTTCAATTTTTTCTGCGGACATAATTGATAAAAAATTCAGGAAAATAAAATAATGCAGTTTTAATAATTCCAAATATTGGAAAACTTGAAATCTTTTCTGAACATGTGCTCACAAATGTTAACATTTTTGTTGCTAATTAAAATAAGTAAATAAACCTCAGATTGTAGTATAAAATCTTTAAATTACTTTAAAGTAAAAAAAAATTAGAAATTAAAAAAAAATCTAAAAGCTTAAAGTTTTTATATTGCATCCAAACGCGCGTTTTTTTAACATTTCGTGTGTTTCCTTTATTTATTAAATATTATGTTCTTTGCGCTGAAACCATAAAATTCAATTCCACAGCAATATCACAAAATATTTAAAAAGAGCATATCTTTAGAATTTTCAATACACAGTCTCGCGCGGTGGAAATATTTTTTTCCGTACAGTGTTGCTATTGTCGCTTTGAAGTCGTTGAGTTTGTTAACGAAACATTCTGTTACAATTTTGCAAAATACAAAATAGAACTTTTAGAAGGTTTTGATGAGACTGAAAAATGGTGCAACAAATGGAGATTCAAAATCAATCCAAATAAATGTTGCTCCATGCTTTACAGCAACTGTGACGCCGTATGAACATTTATATATCTTTGGTAGAAATAAAGTGTCCACTTTCAGTCAAATACTTCTTCTTCATAGGCTCAACAGCTTAGAGTGGGCCTTGATCTTCCTCATGGCGTCTTTGCTTCTGGCAATTGTTATAGTTGCATCTTACGCTCGAATCCCTCACCTAGAGGAACATTTCTTTGATATAATCCCGAAGGGTAGGATATCCGGCTATACCTCCAGACACTGAGTACCGATTTTAGTCGCATTTTATGACACACATAGGCTAGGTTGGGACTATTCTTTCACCCCTGGTCATCAAGCAGGTGAGTCAAATACTACAAGTTACCAATTATCACAAGCTCAGTTTTCAAGAACGCATCAGCTATGCTGTCAACAAAGCAAACCATCCAAATTGAGTTTAGGAAGGAATTCCATCTTAACAACTGTTTTTAAACTTCCTTTTTTATCAAAAGTGTCAGAAGGCTTATTTTCAACGTATGCTGCACAATATTGGGAAACACCTCGAGCAATCCATCGAAAGAGGTTCAAATCCTCCAAAATAAAGGCTTCTGAATTATCTAAGCACATTGGTTAGTGACAAATTCAGTCCTTTGAGTTCTATGACGAGTTTGATTCTATGGACATATATCATGATTGCGCCCCATAATATCTTTTTAAAATGAACTGATTTTAAAGAAATTCAGGACATTCTCAACTATCAGGAATTTGCAAATCAGCTTAACAAACGACCGATCTTCAATAAACTTCATTGTTAATTATCATATGTAAGCTTCTCGTCTATAGCACCTCTTAATCCGAAGATACCCTCTTGTCTTCAACAGTTATTCACGACTGATAAGTTTTAACACTAATATATGTCGAAACCTTACGGCACTCTTATTAACTGAGAAAAGGTAACTGAGTAGTGAGTCTTTAGCTATATTTTAGGCTTTGATATCTAAGATAAGTATAAAAATTAACTGTAAAATTAATTTCAAATATTTTTGTCAATTCATGTCTACTTCCCTGCGTTGGCAACGGGTCTTTTGCATTTGTCTGCGACGCAAGCGGTTGCTGGAACATTTTGCTTTAGATATATAATCATGTTCTCCTATAATTTCTTTTATATTTGTTCGTTCTGACGGTTCGTTGACGGTTCCTAGAGCCATCCAGTTTTGAATGACGTAATCCTACTGCGAATATGGGCATCTGGAAGACCAAATTTAAAATTTAGAATTTGTTTTATCATCGATAAAACTTTAACGGATTTTTGACTAACAAACTCAAGGATTTCAGAGCGAGCAATGGCAACGTTATACAGAAAAAAAAACATTTTTATCTCCAGCGCGTGAGATTGCATTGGAAATTCTAAAGATAGGCTCAGTTTAAAATTATTGTGCGATATTGCTCTTGAACTGAATTTTATGGTTTACGTGCGAAGAACATGATATTTAATAAATAAAGTAACACACCAAACGTTAAAAAAACTCCCCTTTGGACGTAATGTAAAATCTGAAAGCTTTCAGATTTTTTTTTATTATGTATTGTTTTCGTTAATAAATAACAGTACTTTGATATGAACAAAATAGTAGCGGAATTTATTCAAGTTATTTAGAAAGGAAAATACACTTTCGATTTCGGCATCATTCGAACATCGGAACGCAAACAATTCAACGATTTTCATTTAAGTAAGTTCATTCAACATTTTTTATAATATTTTAAAGCTTGCTTATGTCAGTAGCAATAGTTTATAACGAAATAGCATAATGATGTTAATAACATATTTTGCATATTCAACTCATTATGCTTCAGTCATTAAGAATCATAATGACCAATTCTGAAGTTAAACAGATCATGCTTTTAAGATATTGAAAAATTATCAGTTTTTGATTAAATGAGCTTGGTTCGAGTAAATGTGTAAATATTTTAACATTTTTTTTTTACTAAATCTAGCAAATACATGCGGAAAATATATATAGAAATTATTCCATATTTCCTTCAAATAAATTATTGATATACATTTAATTTAAATTACAAAAAAAAAATTAGGAGGACTGTGGGGAATGAAGTATTGTAGGTATAGTCACATGGGATCCATTTTAACAGGTGGAAGTGAACATACTCGCTCGCAACTGGCTCAGCCACACAGCTGTCATCTAATAACAGGTACCTTACCTACTATTTTTTCTCATTGTCCGCGCAATGGATAGTGAAACGTATCACAGCTCAATAACTTCCTCTATGTTTATTTATTAATTAACTGAATTATTCGTTGCTTTTTAATTTGACACTTAAAACTTATTACGCAGCAATGGGTAAATTATATTTTAAAATGTCATCATAAACTTCAAGTCTTAATTTACGGCACTTCAGACAAGGAATTGTATATTTTAATTAAGATATAGTTGATAATTATAAAACTCGGTTGTTTCGGCACCCTTTGCATGCAAGCAACTATGCATCTATCTTAGAGTTTAAAAAAAATTAAATCTTGGTAACTATTGCTTAGTTATTAGTTGTTAATTTGGGAAAACTATTCAAGACGCTATACATTCAGGAATAATTCAGGAGGCTATTAGTTCACAAGTATTAATTAGTAATCAGCTAATCAGGAGAGAAGTTTTTCTCCAAATTAAAACAATATGATTAACACATCTAGATAGTATTAGTATATTGGAGTTATTTCTAAGAGCAAAAAGACTGTCATAGTGTATGGAGAGTTTAGTAACTAAAACGAGGCAAATGGTTTTACAGACTGTTACAATATGCTTAATAGCTATTAAAATTATTTTACTACTAGCCGCTATGCGGCCAGCCTTCGTCTGGCTTTTAAACGCAATGCCTAAAATGCCTAAAAGACACACCTGGGACCTATGGCGGCGTAAGTTCTTCCAACGTTTTTCTCTTTGTTAAGATTCCAACCCTCCTTTGTATACGGCCCTGATGTATTTCCAGAAAAACATATAGATCTTGAATTTTTAGCAAATTAATTGCATGAGATGTGCAATACACATTTGTTAAAGCATAATTTATATCCTCGTTCTTATTTCATGACAACATAAAAAAGTTATATAAAAATTCTACAATAAAATTAAAATTTTTTAAACATGTTCTTACTCGATAGTTTGAATGATCCTTTTTCTGAAATTTTGAAATATTATGATACTTTAGGTAATATTCTGAAGAAATGTATCAGCAGTCACATCGCAGCCATTTAACTTGTATAAAATATTACAATGAAATAAGCAATATCCCTTGATACAAATGTTAATTGTCTTAATGAAGTAATTAAACAATTTACCGTTGCAAAAAGAAACAACTTTTTAATTTCTTAAACTTTTCGGTCTCTTAAAAACAGTAACATAAGAAATACGATGAAAAATTGTTGCCAAACCGAAATTTTTAAAAAAATGAAACTATTCAAAATGATGCAATTTCATCAAATATCTATCAACAACAATAAGAAAGAAAAATTGTTGCCAAAACTACATTTTAAAATATCTGAGATGTGAGAAGTGTATTCGGAAGCTTCATTTAAAAAATTTTAAAAAATACAAAATATTATTATTTTTCCAAAATTCGTTTTATAAAAGGAGTCGAAAGGATTAAAGTTCAACGTGTCCAAAAATCAAAGGAAAATAAACTTTTTAAGACACGTTTTTTTAAAAAACATTCCGCTGAAAAGGTGTTAAGCTCACCTTCCTAAATAAATTCGTATTTAATAGATTTATTGAAATACGAAATTTATTTTAAGTTCGTAAAATAGCTAAGTGTCTACGCTTCACGACGATGCAAAAAGGAAATGTATAGAGTGAAATCTCGCTTTCCTGTAGCCCATTATGTCTCAAAATGACGCGATTTGGTCACAAAACATAAAATAAAAAAAATTCTAATTCGAATTTCGAAAACCTCGCTTCGAGGTGCACTGGCCCTTGTGTAGATACACATGTGTACCAAATTTCGTGGCCCTGGGTCTATTAGCTTACTCGCAACACGAACGAAAGACACACACATACACACACACACACAGACACAGAGAGACTCTTTGTTTTATTATATGTAGAGATTTAATAATTTTCTTATCATGAGTAGCAACAAGCTATTGATTCTAAAATGCTACATTTCAATTAAATAAAATATTTTATTTTTTTGCAAATTGAAAATTATATTCATCATATTACACGCACCATTTCTTAATTTATTTGAAGCAGCTTAAAATAAACATACATTATGTGCAATAGAATAAAGAACCAGTACCGTCTGAAATTCATGCAGATCGAATAAAATCTTCGTAAAACTTTTGATTTTCTAAAAGCAAATGTTTTCAATTTTAGAAAGTAAATTTAGAGATATTTATTAAATTTAATTTTTTTATTGCAAAACTGTTTTAAATTATTTAAAAGATATTAAATTTCTGAAAAAATATTTGCCAATTACACTAGACATTTATTTAGAGTAATTAATTATTTTACGACGCCTTAAGATAAATCTTTCGAGTTTGCAAAATAAGTAAATTATTTTAGTCAAGAATTTAAAAAAATGTGAAGGTATGCGAATGGTTGGAATAAGTCCAAGTGACAATTTTTAATAATAAATGTGCACTGCGTTTTACTTATATAGCAGCTTTAATTTCTTTTTAACTGAAAATGCTTTACGGGAAAAATTTTACTTAGACGATTTTGGAGTATCTAATGATTATACGCAAATCAGTTAATAATTAATTTTCGAAAGAAATGCATCAATTCGTGAAATCATCAAAATTAATTTAAGATAAATTCAAATCAAAAATTATTTTCATTAAGTATAGATAGATAACTCTAAGTTATACAACCTTTTACTCAGTTTGAAACACATTGCTAAAGAAACTTACGAAATCTCAAGGAAAGGCTAGCTGTTTAATAATGAGGTAAATGCCATCGATTGTCCAAAATAACTACGGGAAAATAGAATACATTTCACATAACATTTTTTTAGATTATAAATTATTTCGCTTAGTACTTGATAGAGTAAGTGTACTTAATCGATAAAAATTCTGAGCGTTATATTGTTTAGAGGAATTTTAAATGGTGCTGGAATTATATTGAATTGTTGAATTGCCCTGTTAGTATGGTAGTAGATAAGTCGGCTTCCATGTCATTGGGCCGTGTTCGAATCTTAGATAATCATGAATGCTAAATAAGTGCCTAGCGTTCTCGGGGTATGGGGCACTCAAATTTTCTCGATATGAAAGTCTTTTGGAGAAATTGGTGGCTTAGGAAAAGGCATTGGAGAACCTCAGATCCATTACTCCCAGGTGTTTTCCTTCGAAGCTCGGCGGAACTTCACCTGGGACACTATTCTCGTTGATGAGATGGTTGAATAACCAACGGCTTCGGCCTCTTCCGAGAAATTTTTTAGTTGTTTTGAAATAAATTTGATTACTAATGACTTGCCTAATTTCAAGTTAATATACTACTACCCTATTTAAATTTTTTTTCATATTATATCCAAATATTACAAAACGTTTAATAAATAAAGTGAAATATATTAAAATATCCTCTTCTATGAGATAACAAAAGCTGCCGTTTACTTCAGCAAGGGACAGTCTTGCGTTTAAGCACTTTTTGTTTCCTATTGATCATTAAAATATTGGTACCAAGTGCTGTAAAACCTTGATTTAAAACATTGGTATCGACAGCAATGCTACTTGTTGTTTTTTCTTTCTAAATATATACCGGGTGTCCTAAACTACAGTGACGATTTTAAAAAAATGTACACCAAGAAAAGGGTTAAGGTTAAGAAAGCTTCTCGCAGCAAATTCATGTAACCGGGCATTGATTTTTTATCCAGAACTGCTGGCTTTAGTTTAAAACAAATTCGATAGATGGCTCTGCAGATAGTAAACCGGTAAATTAAATCAAAATAACTGAAAATCATACCACAATTTTTCGACATTTTTAAAACGAATATTGTATTACAATATATTCGAAATGCCAACTATCAGCCACAATTAGATGTCGAAGTCGAAGGGGGAAATTAGCAGAAATTTTCTGTTAAGTGGCCAATGGAATGACTGCTCATTCGTCACTGATTGTTTCTTAAAGTTTCTGAAGTCTTCAAGAATTTTTTTTGGTAGACTGCATCCTTCATATGACGCCAAAGAAAGAAATCGCATGGATGTAAGTCTATTGAATACGGTGGCCACTGTATTCCCTTTCTTGTGAAGCACAGGTAATTTAAAACATTTACATGGTTATTAAAGCATTCTTCTAAGAAGCTGAGAACTGTAACAATCCAGTGAGCATGCAGTTGTTTCCTCAACGACCTGTACATTTGCTTCTGTAATAGCCAACCGGTGTTGTCCAAGAGTTTCTCGTTGAACATTTGCATTGTCTTCGGCTGCGGACCATTAGCGACTTCGAATTTGCACTGAAAGCTTCTTCTTGTTGCTGTAATACTCTCCTCCAGTCGGTGGAATTCCAATACAAGGAAAATCCTTTCCTCCAACGAATACATCATTTTCAACACTTTTCTACAGCATCTGCTGTTCAACTCTCTACCACAAGTCCAGTCACAGATAATACTACGTTTAAGTGAAAGCAATCAGCTCTTTCTGCGGTTGCGCAATTTGGCGATTTGCTTGTATCAGAACTGGGAAAAACGGGTAGAAGGGACATGCAATGTCATCTGCTGGAACATTGTTGAATTAAAACCAGGAACTCTGCAAGAAAGCATGCCCTGTCACATGAATTTGCTGCTGCAAGAACTTTTTTCTTAACTTTACCCGTTTTTCTGTTATAAATTTTTGAAAACCATCAGTCTATTTTAGGATATCCGTATGTGCAACGAAAAATATATAATTTCATTAATTGTACATTCGTAATCGATTGAATGCCCAAGTTCGATAATCTATGAATAAAAATTTATTCTTATCAGAAGAAATATATCAGAAAGCCTAAATTTTCTTCAGAGATATTCGTACAAGTGCTCACAATATCACGCATTATAATCGGTAGTTATACTTCAAACTACTGAAAATGTTAAAATACAACGCAATGCAAAGCATTACCTAAAGAGAATGATAACTAAGATATCTCAGTTCACGCGGAACTAAACAAATCGCAGCAACAATAACTAAACAACTAACTACACAAATGAGCTAAGATGCCTCTCTCCGGCTTTAAATAGTTTTCAACCGGCCGCGCGAGATAGTTTTAGCTTTTTCTGCTTCTCGAGATTTCTGGAAACGGAATTACGGTTGCAGCTAACATAGTGGTCAATTACATCTATTCAATTTCAAAACAAATTACAGAGATATTCATTTATTAAATGTTACTTGCACGTGTTGCTGTATTTTTACTTTCCCGCCGTAGTTTTCTTTCAATATCTGTCTCGTGCTGCGTTGAACTGAGAAATACAACAATTTTAATTACAATTCTACTAAAAATATCTAACCAAATGCGAAATTCGTAACAATATATATTATGTCTTCTGTGATTCTTAGGAAAGGTAATTCAGCTTGTAGACAAACACACTGGTGTTGGAGATACACACAATGGCTGTTGAAGACATTACAGGTTAGATGGGCTCTGCACCTACAATCAGAGTCAATAACGTCTTAACACATTCTCATAGCACATCGGTTGTCACTAATTATCTTAACTGTTAGCGAGTGGGACTGAATTATCGGAGGCTATCTACTCATAGCCTGCTATCTTCCTCCTTCCAGAGCGTCTTTTCGCTATGACACTCTGTCTCTCCTCGGTGGCGACTGATTGTATTCCCAATGGGCGTGGTCCCAGCAAGAAGGTGATGATAACGCCGTCTTTCAGTGAAGATGAAAGGCATCCAATGCATCCCCTAAAGAGCATCTTTTAATTACTTTTAAATTAATTTTCTAACTTGTAAGCAATAAACCTAACTCTTTCCGTTTTACTGTTGTATTCAGTGTCATGTTGTTTACTGCAAACAATATTTTCTGAATCAGCTTTCATTCCTCGCCACTTCCACTACATACGTACCTTGCCTTAAATAACTGTCTGATAAAGTTTTGATCACATAATTTAACTTTCTGGCCCTCTTACTTGTCTATATTTTAGAGGAATATTAATTTGCGTTCTTAACATTATTTTAATTCAAGTGAATTAATAAATGCAATATATGATGTTAATTTATTTTCGACCTGTTGTGTTTCGCTTATTTCTGCTATACGTATTTCTGAATTACGCGATTACATCCCATGCTTTCTGCTAAACGTATTTTTTATTTAAAGGTAATAGCAGAATTTTCTGCAACTGTGTCTTGAGCTGTAACTGTAAGTGTGCCTTGATCTGGTACCCGACGCATTGTTATGGTCCTACAGAAGCTATATACCATATCCTTGGCTCGGGTTCGAATACCAGAGAAGTCATAGATGTCAGTAAATGCACAGTGTCTTTGCAACATGGCAATATTTTAAGTACCTTCAAGTCACAAGCTCTCGCGAGAGGTTGAGGTTTCAAAAGGAGATGGGAGACTCTCAAATTTGTCCTTAGGGTGTTATCCTTCAAAACTGAAACACAATTTCTTTTTTCGCTTGGATGTAATTCTTTCGTTCGCTATAATACACCCCGAACAGTGTTGCCGGTTATTAGAGGGCTAAATGATCGATGAATCGTGTCTTTATCGTTGAATCTTAATTTGCAAAGTAATGTTAGTAAAGTGGGAAATCCTTGTTCTAGTATTTTTAAGGATAATTATGTTCTTTTCATACTTAGCATTAATTTAGTTTGGTATCTAAGTAGTAAAACGTTGGATCTAGCTTTTAAGAATGACGAACGTTCTGACTTATATCACTCATTCAAATCTTAATTTCCCCAAAATTCATCTTCTCAGTTTCTACAGATATTTCTTACATTTTTTTCTGAGCCAGACATCTGAGGTTAATTAATTATATTATGCTCTGGATTAAAACCAAGATTTTACGCTTTCAAGTTGTGCGTACTAGTTACTTACATCTCCAGAATATCTACGTGGAATGAGTTAATACGTTCTTCCCCACTGAAGGCCCATTTAGGAAAAGGCACAAAACCAAATGACCAACCGCTGATGATTGTGAGTCATCGCTCACTATTTTTGCTCAGGCGCCATTGTAGAGATATTTTTATACATTTTTGGATGGAAATATTTCCTTACAATTATTTCAAAAATTTATTGCGCGTAAAACAAATTTTGACTTTCTGGACATTTAATCGTTCAGTGATTTGAATTGAAAAAATCTGATTTTTAATGTCATTGCCTCCCTTATCACCTTCTCTTTTGGATTCAGTTTCTGTGATATGATGCATCTATTTTTTTAAAATGTCATTCTAGAAAGTGATTGTTAAGTTACATAGAAATTGTTGGCTACAGTCCTTTTAACGCGCAGACTTAAAGGGCACTTTTAAGTGCCTGAAAGAAAATGAGGGAATTACCCCTTTGAGGCGAATTTCATAGTTTGAGAAGGGAATGCTTTTATTTACCTGCTAAGAATTTAGCTTTAGAATTACCTGCTAAGAATATAAATTTACCTGCTAAGAATATAAATAACTACTTTTGATCGAATTTTGGTATTTATTAACCTTTACTGCAATGTTTGTTGTTTAATTTAAGAAACATGTTTAAACAAATCCTCTAAATATAGATAAATATACCGAATATTTCGGATTGTAACGCTCAACCGTGATTTCAGGCTACAATTTTTTTAATTTGTACGTGTATTCGGCGTATAATGCGCACTCTTTTCATTACGAAGAAAAACCCGAAAGATACATATTCGATGCTGTTCTCCCTTGAGGTCTCTGATTCGAAGATTTTTTGTAAGCTTTCGAATATGGTATACTGAATTGACAAACGATAAGGGGAACAATAAGTGGGAAGGAATGCTTGAGGCAGTAAATAATTCTGCAAAACGGGTGCGTTGTATTCAATGCAGATGTGTCCAAGAATGTTGAGAAAAGCGGGAAATAATTTGAGATGTACTTCCGATTCGAATGAATTCGCGTAATTAGGAGTCAGATATTTTCTCATTCTGCCGTCATTTGAAGCCATAATTCTGAAGTGAACATCTAAGACTTTTGTAAATCACAGTTGCTTTAGCTGAAATACAATTGATCTAATGTTCCTTTCAATAGTAAATATCGCTCCTGCCAAACAAAGCAAACATAGTGTTAGTTTCAAATGCAAAATTTGCGAAAGAAAGTAGTAATCCTGCTGCAACAGGCATGTTAGGTATTGGTGAAAGCTTCTATATGTGAGTGGGAGAAAAATGACCTCACAATAATTAATATGCCGAAAAGTGAATGTGCTTTGCGAAAAGGAGTAACCAAATGACCTATCCTAGAAGAAAGTGTTGCGAAATGAGTCCTACAAAATCGAACATTACATTTTCAAATATTACATGCAAATATTTTAGAGAACGTTTAAAATGCATTTTTCTCAGAAATCTTCGAATTTTGGATATGTGAAACATGCAAAACGTTAAAAGCGAAAATTAGCACATTACTTCATTAATATGACATCACTTGGAAAAGAATTTTGCTGGAAATTTAACTCTCTTCTATACGGTGCGTTTACAGCTAAGGCATCTGGTCCTTAAACACTGATTAAATTTGATGCCTCTTTTCCTTGAATAATTATTTTCTTCAACCTTCTCAAAATTTCTTAAAATAAATTCGAAAATGTTATGAAAATAGGTTCAATACTGAGACATGTAATTTCCGTTATGTCTAAATACACTCTATAAAAAAATCGACACACCAAAAAGGAATTGTCCAATGAAAACAAAAATTAGTGGATAGAAAAATTATGTACAGAATATAAAATGATTAAAATTTCAGAACAATTGAATGATTTATTTCGGAGTTACATAGTTACAAAGTAACTAGCTCAATAAGGTGCACGTATGAAAGCTGTCATACGGCATGGCACAGACTGAAAAAGTTTCCGAACGGTCCTCTGCAGTATTTCTTTTTAAATTTGCTCCAATTGACGGCTAGATCATCAATATTTCCTGGTTGATGCAGTCGCCTTCCCATCATATCCAAGATATGCTCGATGGTGGAGAGATCTGGCGATCTGGATTGACAAGGAAGTGTTTGACAAGCTTTAAGACAGTTCATAGCAACACGTGCCGTATGTGATCTGGCATTAGTTTGCTGAAAAATAAGGCCAGGGCACTGCAAAAGGAACAATAGCAAAACAGGTCTCAGAATGTCGTCGACTTACCGCTGTGCTGTAGGTGTGCCTCTAATGACAACCAATAGGGTCCGGTGATCAAGGAAAATAACACCCCAGACCATAACTTCTGGTTGAGAGCCAGTGTGGCTCGCAGTAGCAAAAGCAGGGTCGGCACACTGTTCTAGGAGTCTCCAGACACGTCTTCGATGATCGTCACGACACAGTTGGAAGCGAGATTTGTCGCTAAAGACTATGTGTCCCCAGTCAGCGTCATTCCAACCTGATCTAGCCAAACACCACAGTAATCTGGCTCGACAATATGCAGGCGTGAGTGTGGCAGGTGGCGTAACCGTCGGTACGAGCGTAGAGTTCTCATTATTAACCGTCTGTGAATGGTCATGATGGACACTCGTATGCGAGTCGCACGTCTGATGGTTGATAACGATGAGTCAAGCGCTGTGACAGATGATCTGGCAATTACTCTGTCCTCCCGATCTGTTGTGGCCCTAGGTCGGCAGCTACCATCATGACAGTGAAATCTGCCACTCCGATTTGCCCAACCTGCCTTTTTCAATCCAATGATACGACTTCTTTCAAACTCTGATGTTTGCTCGTAACGAGCTCGAATCGTGTGGAGAGGCATTTTTTCAGTCGTTGAAAGATATCCTAGATCGCAATGCAACATAAATTTTTAACAACTGTTCAAGAACAGCTCCTACGTACATTTGCTGATCCGATGCGCTGGATATCGCACTATTCATTCATTGGACACTAAATTTTAATCATTTGCATATTTGGTCAAAACCGTTTAAGCATACGAAATTTCAAAGCAATCGGATGATTCGTTCTTGGGACGTCGATTTTTTGTTATAGAGTGTAGTTCATAATCTAAAGCGAAAGCTCCACTGACAATGTATTCAATATATTACCCTTAACTATTTCCTCTTATTCCACAGTGTGAAAGTTATACAGAAGAAAGTTAGGACACTGATAATAATAAATAAACGCATAAAGCTCAATATCACCAAAAAAAGGAAATAAAAAATAATAATTGATGAAAAATCTCGAAGACGTGAAAATTCTTTGCACAAATATTAGCTGTGCATTTAGGTTTGGTTGGGTTTACTGGATTACGGCAAAGCATTCGAGGACTGTCTGCCTTCGTTTATGATTTTTAAAGGAAATTCGCGCGTATACAGGCTACACAAGGAAAAAAATCCCTAAAACGCCCAAGCAGCTACCCCATCCAGCGGATTCAAGCCCCGGACCGAGCTAACAGTCTTCTGTGACTTTACTGATCGGCCTTTCGTGGGTCGCTGTTGTCATAGAATGTATGGTCGGAAGCAAGCGATGAGAAGTTATAGGGTAGGTTTCCATTGTCATATTTAAAGAGCTAACACAAGAATGAGAGGAGATACTTCAGAAAACGTTTGATTGACAGAAAGAGCTCATATAAATTGTTCAAAAGACCTTTCGCCAGCTGTAATGCAGGCTTCACACCTACGGGTTAGTGACTGACGCACATTTGCGAAGACACCAGGCATTTCCAAAATATCGCAAGCAACAACGGCGATTCTGGCGACTAGACCCATATTGGTTTCAATGGAATACGATTCACACTGTATAAAACAAAGTTTAAATATAGTGCCATTGTCTATTTTAGCTGTTTCCAACATTAGAGCAGGGCCTCTCAATGCATTTCCTTCTTAATGGCACTAGTTTTATTATATCTTCTAAAAGAAAGTAAGGAAAATGTCTTCTTGGCTCTTTGGACCACAGACTGGACTTCTTCAGTAAATAGAAATATTTGCTTCTTGCTCAGTGTATTACAAAAAGTAATTAAAAATGCAGAAATCTGTGGACCTTTACTCCGAATTTTTAATTTAAACCATAGAAAAATTTCTAAACATCATTATTCTTCAATTCTAGATGACATAAATACGCAAAACGTTTTTGTACTTAGCTTGCCTACCTTAGGTAACGCAGCTTAGCTAAATAAAGAACAAAATCATGTTATCATGATTCACATAGCTAAAGGAAATTCAAAACCATGTTATCATAATTCCCGCAATTTAGCTAAAGAAAATGAAAAATCCTGTTATCATAATTCAGGTAGCTTATTGAAAGAAAATGCAGAATCATGCTGTTGTATAAATCTATCTGAGGTGTTGTTTATAGCCTGAAATTAAAGCCGGTCATTTGTAAGATAAACTGATTACTTCTGTGGTATCTGTAGGACAAGCAATGAAAAAGATAAAACTTGGATCCACTTTTACTGAATACCTTGCAAGCAACTTATGACAGAATTTAATATTCAGCTTTAATTAATGTTATGTAAATTTAAAATTTAATTTATATCTGCATTTTAAAATTTATTTTTTGTGATAAATCCTTGTGTCAGTGTAAGAAGAAACACAGATGTAAAGATCTAGGATTTGAATGAAAAATGTTTTCCACAGCACACGCGAACTACGTAATCCAAGTGGCAGTAACATCTGCTCTTGCAAGAGATGAATTAATTGAAAGGAAGCAAAAATAAAAAATAAAAATTTTATCGAAAAGGAGAACGAAGAATTTGAGGTATGTCTATCCTAGCCACACTGTGCCAAGAAATGGAGATTGTTAAAGTTTTTAGAATACCATTGGTATGTTATCTGACTGATTGCAAATGTTTTTGAGAATGGAATGCTATTTAAAATTCTTTACCATATTTCTCAATTCAGAATATATGACATATTAAAATAGACATGTAACTGCCAAATTTAAATTCGTTTAAATAATGTGAACTAAAATGTTATTCATGGCCGTCTCTACAAATTACACTTTGCTGTAAAGGCGTAACATAAATATGAGATTAGACATATTTTGAATTTCAAACAGCAAAATGTAATGACCATTTATTATGAATAGCATTTTAGTTCACACTATTTAAACGAATTTAAATTTGGCCGTTACATGTCTATTTTAACGTGTTATATATATTCTGAATTGAGAAATCAAACTGACTTTCATTAAACATGAAGAAAATCACGAAACCCAACATGCACCTAGCCCGTTTGACGGGGTTACAAGCGAAAACATCACTAACAAAAATGTCGTGGCATCAATGCAAAGGTAAAACATCGTCGTACAAAACATCGCATGAGATATGAAAGCAGAGAAAAAAACATCCTGCTATAAAACATCACAGTAGAAAATAAATCAGTGCAAAAACGTCGCAGTTATAAAACATCATCGTGCAAAATATCCTGGTAAAAATTAACGTGCCTGCAAATCATCGCATAATGACAACACTGTAACCGTACGCTGTCTGCCTGGAAAAATTGAAGTGAACTTTCGCGTAATGATTTGAAAGCCCAAGGAAAAAATAAGCAATATTTTTAGCTCTGTATGTCATTAACTTTTAATATTGTTACGAAATGTTCAGGCGCGGTAAGATAGCGTCTCCGCAAAGCAGGTTTAGGGTTGCCATAAAATGGCAAGGGAAGGCAGGGTTGTCACATTTGGCGCGAAATCGTCCATTTGGCGATATGCTATAGACGCATGAAGAACCTTCTAGAACGAATTCTTCCTAGTTTAGCCCAGAACGTTCTTGAACACAAGCCAAAAGCTATATAAAATCTGCTGGTACTCGGAGAGGGAGTCGGCGGGTTAGTGCGAGTCAGTGAGCGAGTGTCTCGTAGTCTAATGCCGAGCTGTCGTCGAGTGCATCGAGAGAATCTCTTAGTGTATCGCGAGTTAGTGCATCGTGGAGTTTTATCTTAAAGTGTGTTGAGCTCCGGGAACGACTGAACTGAGTCGGGAGCTGTACTCTATCGTATCGTCGAGTGCATCGCGAGTTCTAGCGTATAGAGTCTCGAGAGTACAAGGAGTTCCGAGAACGACCGAGCAGAGTCGGGAACTGTACTCTGGTGCTTTGCTATGAAGCCGTCTTCACCGTTATAGCCTGATAGCCTGAAGGCTGATTGTCTCAGCGTGTTTATAGTAGTTCTTCGACGATTGTAAGCGTGATTTTGAAGCTGACTTGAAAAATACTGGCCAATAAAGTTTGTTTCGATACTTCATCGAGCGTCGTCGTTATTCACTCCAAATCCACGAACATCCAAATTAACGTACGTAAAAAGAGAAAAACGTAACAATAGGTGTTAACTAATAATTTTTTTGTGAAAGATCAAAAAGTAAATTTAAGCATTAAAATCTTGAAATTAACAAAACTTAGTGCTACATATAGCAATTAATGGAATTTTAAATATATGGAACTTCATTTTTTTTAATCATTTATATCGCATATTGCTTCATGAAAATCTACTAATACGTCTTTATAAAGTGAATTAAATAATGTCTTTTAGTGGTTAGGAGCATAAATTTAGAGTCCTGTTAACTGCTATACCTGGCATTAATTTTTACAAATTTCCAGGTTTTGAAGGTTTAAGTAGAATTCTTGCTTTTTAGTAAATAATTATTAGTTAATATGAAAATATGAAATGTAGAGATGAAAACATTGCTTACTTCTCACGTGCTCGCAATCACTATGTAAAAATTCTCTTAGTATTATAATTAGAAAACGCATGCCTGAGTTGTTATATTATCATGTGATAATTTATAGGTGCTTCAATTTTTATCACGATATTTTAAAACTGCCAAATTTTCCACCGCTTTATTTTCGTCTACAAAGTTCTGTACAACGGCATCTTAGAACTGAGATGCTTTCTCTTTGTTTTCTCTTTTCCTACGATGTTTTGTAAGATGACGTTTCCCCCTTACGTTATATTCCCCACGCCGCTTTCACCCGCGAAATTTTTGCCACGATGTTTCCGATGGGCACCTCGTCGGAATTCGAAACTTGTTCGAGCTATCAGTGTTCAGAGATCTCATCTATCATTGGAGGATAATGAGAATATTTCAATTAAAAACGCGATTTTTTCCCACATGCTCAAAAGGGCGTTAGCCTCGAAACTATTATTAGTCTATTAGTAGTCTCGAAACGGGATTTATGGCGTACCACTTTAAATGTCTGAATCACTTTTCAAATTGTTTTCACGAAATTTTATTATCCTGTATTACTTTTAAAGATATTAAATAATGAAGAATCTGTATGAATGTATGTGTGCTTCTCCCACTATGAAGCACCTATGCATCCTAGAGCCATCAGATTTTGAATAACGTAGTCCTTCATCCGAACATGTGCAACTGGAAGACCGAATTTCAAATTTTATATTTCATATTTTGTGAAACTGTCAGGACTGAGTGTTCGGTGCATATTCTTGGCAAACATCTTCGTGAAACTCCTTAAGTCCTGATCTTCAACTGGGAGCTGAATGCAGCTATGTTCTGTGGTAGAATACTGTGATTCAGTGGTAGAACTGCACTCGAAAGGGATCTAAAATCCTCTTTTATTAAATCACTATTATTTACAAACCACTTCCCAACTCGGGAGAGATACAGAAAGTAAAGACCCCACTTGGGTGTAAAATGAACAATCAAATAATTTAAACTAAAACTAATTAGAAATTAAACAGTCGTCGCTCACAGAGATATAACGCGAGGTTGGCCTCTAACTAAATGGTGCGTAGCAAGATTTACTAATACTGACGCACTTGGATTTATTTCAATAAGCAATCACGTAAAGCGCTATGGCTTAGAATTTAACTGCTAGCTAGTCAGGAGAACGTCGAATAGAATGATCGTGATCTGAGACTGAGAGGTTTCTACCTTTCGTTTAAATAGTCGTTGGCTCCACTTCAAATTAGCAAAAAGCTGAAAACGCGCGCTTCTTCTAACGAGAAGTTGAAAATGAGAAGGGATAGAAAGATTTAAATTAAAATAAAACTTTGTTAGTTTAACTAAAACCTTACAAAACTTTGAAGAAATTTAACAAACTCAACGATTTGAAAGCGAGCAGTGGCAACACTGTACGGATTCACGCGAGACTATCTATTGGAAATTCTAAATATATGCTGTTTTATTAAATATTTTGTGATTTGGCTATTCAACTTAACTTTTTTGTAGGGCGTAAAGGCGAAGAACATGATATTTAAGTTATAAATTTAGCACAGAAAACATTAATAATACGAAGACCAAAGAAAGCTTTCTTACTTTCTTACAGCCGAAAACTGTACGTAGATACAATAAACTGAGAAAGGACTGAAAAAATAGAAACGTGTACAGTTACACTTCATGGGGAATTCTAAACACATGCTGGTTTTACTGTTGAATTGTATATGGTATACGTGCGACGAAAATGATAATAATAATAAAGCTAAAAAGACAAAACGAAATAGGTTAGCAGGCGTGAATGCAGCAGCAGACTGGTAAACTGCGCATAATAAAAACTCAACGAGCGCATAATAAAAACCTTAATAAACCCTTTTGGGTGACCGTTACAATCTGAGTCCTTTCAGGGTTTTTTCCCCCAGTTTAAGTAAACATAATTGATGAGATTGTCGTTCGCCAGATCAATGAGATTTTGTTTTCAGGAAACATAATTCAGTGGATTGACATTTCTTATGAATCACGGTATATATTTTTCTAATTAATTAAGCTCATAAAAATTAAATTATCATCTAAAACTCTAATATAAGCAAATCATTCAATAGATTCGCTGTTTGTAAACAACTTTTTCATTGTAAGGTGAAGAATACGGAATTTTACGGCTTGCCCAGATAATGTTCAATCAAAATACTGTAACAGTTAGTATTCATTTTATTTTTTCCGCCATTTGTTCGAACAAAAGCTTTGAATTCATTAATAAAATATATTAAAGTTTAATTCAAAATTCAAACCTAAATAAAATTCTAAAATAGATATTATAAGTTCGTTGAATGATGCAAATGCATTGACAGTATACTATAGAGATAAAACTTCTTTAAATAAATTTTTAACGAGAAAAAAGAAGTAAAATGACAACGAGTTTATCTTCGAACAATAAATTCTAATATTATTTTTTATATCGAACTCTTTTATTGCTGCCACTTGAGTAAAAGAAAATCTCAGCGCGAAGAGTTTGACAGACGACGTTTCAGTATTGCAAATGATGTCGCCACAGATATGATATAAATTAAAGTGGAAAATTAATCGATAAAGGTTCAATTAAATTTCGCATCTAAATTTAAAGAAGAAGCGTTAAATTAAACAATGGAAAGTGTTTAAAATTATCGCACATTCAATATGAAATAAAAGTGGTCGGATCTTTTCTGCAAACACCGCAATTTTAATTAATAGAAGAAAGTTTATTTCATTTTACCTGAATTAACGTAAATACAATTACTCAAGCGATACATACTCTGAGAACTTGATATGCCTTATTCAAACTTGGAATTTAATTGAGAATTCCGAATTTTTCTTTTGTTTTTATCCCTTCCTCTTTCTTCCTTTTTATTTCGTTTTCTGATTAATTTTTTTATTATTAATTGGTAGAAATAAAGCTGAATTCTTTAATTCCTTATATTTCACTGATCAATGAAATTTTGAATTATTATATTAATATATTACGTATATTACTAGAATACTATGTCAAAAGACCTATATATAAGGACATATATCTGTTTGCCCTCGAAATCCATAGAGTGTTGATTAAATCTATGCCAAACACAAGATTGATTTTATATTTTATTTCGATGTGTTTCTCTTTGTCTTTATTCATATTTCTTAGAATGCATAGGAAATATTACATATCAAAATAATATTTTACAACATACTAAACCTTCTGAAGAGAAACCAGTTTTTCGTGTTTATGATTATTAAAATCTATGTAAAATGTAAAGCTTAATACATCGTTCAAATAGTTCCATATAATGAGTTTTGTTGTTGAATATTAAGTAAAATTCTACATTTCGGGCTGGAGGAAAAGATTAATTGAATTTAAACCTTCGGATCTAATCAATAATTTCTCCTTAATTTAATTTATGTCTTACCTGACTGTCAGAGTTGTTATTTGATTTTAATTTCGCTTGTAACATAAATATTACGCAAATGAATGTTTAATGTAAATTTATTGTTCATATATCTGCTTGTGGTAAATTGCATTTACAAATTATTATATTTTATATAGAAGTTTAATGTTAGAGCTCAGTTTTAAAAAGTAGATTTCTGTTTTTAAAATCCTTGCAATTATTCTTTAGAATTTAATAAAAGGGAAAAAATGGTTTTTGTCTCTTTTGAAAACTTCCGGGTACTTTTAAGAAGTGAGAGAGATACTTGTAATTTTTAAAACTTTTTTATGTTTATTTAAATTCTTTCATAGTTATACATGGTGAAGGGGTTCATTACATTATAAATGATAGAACTTTGAAACTAAAACTGTTTTAAATTATCTTTATTTATAAATTGAGTTTCATATTTTCACCGCTTGCGATTCGAAATCACATATGACTCAACAGTTACACGGTCCAACAAATGAAATGCTTTCCATTCTTTATTAAATATATGCGTAGTTTCCTTTGCAGTTAGTTTTTGGACATAAGGATGGCAAGAAGCGAGGTATGCTAACAACTTTAAACAAGGGATGGAAATATCGACAGATAATGAGTGGCTAAAACCTAGAAACATTAATATTTCTTCTGCATTTTCGGCCCTACCAGTGATTGTGTGATTAAAACTGCTGATTATTGGTAGTTTGGGATCGATTCGAAGCTAAAAGATTCATGTATGGTTGGTTTTCGTTGTTTTTCCGGTATGTAACAAGATTACAAGCCAGGTTTTGTCAAAATCATCCACAAAGGCATCCCTTCTCTTAAGCAGATAATCCTAGTTGTTTTGCCAAATTCGAATATCCTAACCTAAACTAACCTTCCCCAGTTTGCCTTTCGACGACTAAACAAACTAGATGCTTTAAAGTTAGTAGTATTGTTCCATTCTTAATATGAGAACGAACTGATATTGCTTAAAGCGTTAACTACCAAGTGAGTTTATAAGAAAATCTCCTTTAGGTCACCAGGGCTGGTATACCATGAGTCAAATGTTTCCGAGCGTAGGAATTTAGAACGTCTAGAACGAAACATTTCGGGACTTGCATTCAGGTTAAAATCTTTCCTCAAGAACGAAGTATCTAAGAAAGGACGTGACATTCGAAAATTATTTCTTCTTTTCCAAGTATTTTTTGTGTAGTGAAAAATTGTTGAAATTTCTTTTGCGTTAAAATTGTTTCCCGAATGTTTGCAATGTTTAACCCTTTGACAGTTTCATTTTTTTCCAGAATTCGGTCAAAAAAAATGTCACATTTTTTTTATTGCATTTTTTTGTTCATTTTACATTTTTAAGTAAAGATATGTTATTAAAATTAACATTTCTAATATTTTTAAGCATTTATTACAACTTTTTTTTCTTTAATGAAAATAATCAATTTCCCTGCAAGTTGTTTTTTCCCCTACATGAATGTAAAACAGGGAAGCTACATTTACAGTTAAAATAATACAATTACTTAACAGATATTTTCGATTACAATTCAATTACATTTACTATTATGTTTTGATACAAAACATACTTACCCTTCTCTTTTTTAAAGATCTGATTTAGTGTGATATATCTTAAAGCAAGGCGACAGGCACAGTCCAACATCACAGTCTGGGCAAAAATACCTAGTCTCTTTTCTAATTCTTTTGCCGTTGTCATTTTTTTTTTTCAATGAACACTGTCTTGCGGGTCTTAGTTCTTTCTCTGTAGGTGGAATAACCTCTAAAAATGTCTTTCTGTTAGTCTTAATGGAGTTGGTAAATATCCAGGACGGCCTTTTCTTTCTTCTACTGCTGCATGCCTTTCAATAAGTCGATCGATAATTTCCAATCGAAACTGTAAATTCGTATCTTCACCGCCGTGCTTTTTATACAAAAAATATACTTGACTGATTCCATCTGTACTATTATCAGAGTCACTACTATCCAGGTCATCTAGTAAACTTTCGCTATTATCATTTACAGATAATTCAGTTTCTGATTCCGAGTCACAAGAAATTAGCTCCATACGCTCTGAATTATCCATTATTTAAAAGTAAAAATATATTATTCAACTCTTACATCAATAAAATTATCAAGCGGTTAGTAAAATATAACCAGAAAGCTATACACTGAAAGATAACAATTCGTCTTCTGATACAAAACATGCGAAAAAACCCGCGCTTTTGAACCAATCAGAGTAGAAAGTACAATAAACTACAAACTATCATTTACTATCGCCATCTATACGAATAATTTGTTACTAAAATTGGAAACAATACGGCCGAAACAGTACAAGCGAAATAGAAATCAGATTGCCCGTACGGAAAGGCCCGAAAAAACAGAGAAGGGGTTAAAAGAGAAATGGAAGAATAATTTTGAAATGAAGCATTTTGCAGTGACAAAGAAACCTGTTGGGAGGCTTACAAAACTACGAATAGTAGCAATGAGGAACAGTCGAGATATTTTAGAAAGATGAATTTTAGAAAGATGAAAGAAATACACAAAATTACATCTTCAGATTCTGATTCGAATACTGAAAAATGTAGTAATAATAAATGTGGTGAAAGTACATTTTAAATTGATTGTTTAGAAAGAAAGAAAAGTTGGTACCAAAGAAAATAGAATTCAGTTTAATGAACGGAATGAATTTAGCTGTCGGCAACATAATCATTTTCTTTTGTTTCTTTCAACAATCAACATTTTTTTTTCAAATACCTATTTTACCTCGTAAGTACTCAACTGTCACCCGAATACGAGGACGCGATCTGATCAGAATTTTTGTCGTCACCCGACAATATTAAAATGCTCCCTATGAAAGCTTTCCTACCTGAGGTAGGTAGGGCTGTAATTAACGAACTGTACACTGTACACTATAACACTACTGTAACAGCGAAACCATGGCGAAAGCAGAGAAGAATGAGATATAACTTTCAATTTGGCTTCATTGATTATAAATTAGTAGTTCTTTGATTTTATCATTCTAGCAAAATTTTAAGCTTATTTCTCCCTTAAAGCTTTATGAAATGGTATAATATTGCATTTCTTTGTGAACTTAAGATCTGGCATTGTAATCACTATAACGTGTTTATTAATACATAATCACACATTATGTACATTGCGTAAAGCAAGAATGGGACAGTTCTATATCTCCCGTTCTACTGGACCGATTGACGGACTTCACCTTGCGTTTTTCATGTCTGAAAAGCGCGACTTAGGATATATATTAGATTTATATACAGCGTTATTCTAACATAGGTATTTTGACACAAAATAGGACTTTTTCTGAAATAACATATCCATTTTTTCCATATTTCGATTTTGCGACTCAAATTATACCAAACTGCTAAGTTTTGTAAAAATCGCGCGAGTAGTTTTTAAAACATTAGCTCTCAAAATATTAGCTCCTCAATGTTAGTTGAATTTGATATATATTTACTAATATCTTTTTTTTTTCTTAATCTTACTTGATTCCTTCTTCCAGAATTCGAAATTTAGGCTTAATCCAAATATAATTCGCACATGTTTAAGTGATTTATTTTTTAAATCATTTTTGTATTTTTAAATATTTTTTATATATTTTTCGAAAACATTTCTGTATTATAACCTATAAAATTTTTAACATCCTCTTAAAGTAGATGTATTTCTAGACACACCTGCAAAAAATTAGAGTTTTTTTATCGAAATTTCTAAGATATGCATGAAATTACATATTGCACCGTTCTGAAATTTGGTTCTCTTTTTTTGAGCGATAATAACATCAAATGTGGCTTAAGCACTTTGTTAAAACTATTTGAAAGTATTGAAAGTGACGTTTTTTCCGCTGGTATGCAATAAAAATCAGGAAAGGAAAATAGGTTGCTATAAATTAAGAAGTTCACCGAGAGAATTATTCTTGGCGCAAACGGAAAAAAAAGGCGCCAGTATGAATTTTTAAATTTCTCCGTAAATTTCTCACCATATTTTACAAAATTTAATATTTAGGCATAATTTGAGTCTTAGCATCGAAATATGGAAAGACATTGGCATGTCGTTTTAGAAAAAGTGCAGTTTTGTGTCAAAATATCTATATTAAAACCGTGCTATATATAAATCTAGTACACATCCTAAGTCGCGCTTTCGAGACATGAAAAATGCAATTTGAATTTCGTCAATCGGTACAGTAGAACGGGATATATAGAACTGTCCTCTTTTTTTCCCCGCAGTGTACATTACACTATAACTAACGACACATTAAACTGTGCAATTATTTGGATAATATACATGCGTAACGCTTGTGCAGCAAACAGATTCGTCAGACAAGGCTTTTAAGAGCTTCCAGCTGTATGCTTGACAGATATCGACAAATTCAGTATCATCACATGTATGAGTAACGCGGAGGGTGTTCTGGGTGACAGCATGCATCACGCATGTTCCATTTGCGCAGTGAATTTATTTGGCAATTCTTGTCGCATATCATATTAAACAGCAGGAACATTACATAGCAATGGATCGAAACTGTAAATGATAATTGATATAGTCTGATGTTAAAAGCAACGCATGTAGTTAATAACATTTCAGATGATCCTTTAAAAGAAGCGAAAAAACACAAATTTAAAGAAAACATATGGTACTCTATATGTGTTAAAGAAGGATCTGTAAAGCAGGGTCTATGTATGTGTAGTTTCAGATTTCCTCAGACCAAAATCAGTTTGCGTTTTTAATAGTATTTTGAAGACTTTCAATTAATTCTTCAATTCAAGGTAATCATATAAATGGTCCAAATGGTACTTTCTTATTACTTTTTTTACATCTCTTCTTGTGTGATTTACAATATTTCTAGATACCCTGCACACGTGATAAGAAACATTTTACGAATGTTAACATAAAAGTAAAAACCTAAGCACGGATGTTTTATTAATAAAATCTTTACTTTGATTAATGGCAATATAAAAATTGTAAGAATTAATTTATTTTTAATTTATAAGGTGTTTCTCCTACCTTCTTTGCATGCCTTGGTGCTGTAGTGGTCAGCACGCTCGACGCGTAACCGAGATGTCTGTGGTTCGATTCCCGGCGAAGGCGTGGCTCATTTTTCATCTCTCCTGCTTTCAAAACATCCTAATGAACCAGTTATTAGGTTCAGTAGCTTTTCAGTTATTGTCCTTTCCATCTTTCCTGCCAGAATGCAAATTTTAGTTCGCACGTATTCAGATGAGTTAGAAAGAGGTAATATTTAATGGAAAACTTCAGATTATTGAATCAGAGCGTGTTCCACCTGCTAAAAGCCCCGTTACTACTTGAACCTCTTAGACAGCTATCTGTCTGCAGTGCTGCGTTATTATCGCTATTAGTCTTGACATGCCCGTATTAGATTTGAGCCAAACTGTGCGTTATTCTTACTGTGTCACCTTTGCTTAACTAATGACTTATCTTGGTTTTAATTTAAATTCATTATTTTTGAGTTACGCCGTAACTTGTGGCTGGTTTTGTAAGCACAAGAAATGCCTTCTTTTAAATTAATGAGTTAAATAAAAGAGCCTTTAGAATGATCTCCTCGCAGTTTTCACGCACTCGTGATCAGTCATTTCATTCTTTTATATATTAGCATGATACTTTCATAATGTTTGCACGTTCATGCGATTTGACACTAATTTCGTTTTTTTTTTCATTACGCTCCTTTTTTAAAATTACGCTCTCTT
>KK121147.1:393050-433121 GCA_000611955.2 Stegodyphus mimosarum
ATACAAAACCTGTTTCTCTGAAAGGCAAGTTTAATAGAAAGCATACCACCATATATTCGTTCCAAGACAATAAATACATTCTGTAAAAACAAAAATAAATAAATAAATAAATTTTCAGATTTTATATTATGCCTAAATGGGAGTTTCTTTCCATTTACAGACATATACACGTTTCGGGTCACATTGGGCTAAAAACATTTAAAAACCGCATATCTTTAGAATTTCCGATAGACAGTCTCGCGCGCTCGAGATAAGAATATTTTTTCGTACAGTGTTGCCATTGCTTGCTTTCAAACATTCGTCAAAGTTCTACAAAATATGAAATAGATTATAAAACAAATTCCAAATGTGGACTTCCAGAAACCCATATTCGATTGAAGGACTGCGTTATTCAAAATTTGATGTCTCTAAGTTCCGTTGTTTTTTCACACTGAGAAAAACATGCATACATTCATGTAGATCCTTCACTATTTCATTTCTTTAAATGCAGTGCAAGGCTCTAATATTCGGTGACAACAATTTGAAAAGTAAAATGCCGTTTTATATTGGGCGACGCAAAATGCCAAAGCGAAATTAAAGCCTTCCTGGCAAATTGTTCCTTTGCACTAATAATCGATTATCATATAGATAAAACTATTCTCTACTTAATTGTTTTCTTATTAATTTTACTTCAACTTTGAAAGCTTGGCTACTTTAAATGAAATAAATAACACTATTTTTTTCAAAATGGAAGCAAAATGTTGTATAATTCACACTGCAGAAAATTTCAGTTATTCTGTCAATTTCTAGTTTCTATATAATACGACAAAGATACTTTAAGGTCATCTATATGCATTCATACGTTTTATTTAAATGTATTCTAATTTGCATGCGAGACACATATGTGTGAAAACATTTGTTATTATATAAAATATTTTTTCCTAAGACGATTCACACATAGAGGCTATAAAGACACCAGTTTAAAGCATCTTTTAGAATTTTAAACGTCTTTTTAGTTTAAAGCACAAGTTTATAAAAACTTTTTTGTCTTTATCTATTTATAATATTTTCCTGCATACACCTAAAATCGTGAATTTCCTCTAAGCTCTAGGAAAAATAGAGAGTGTGTTTTTTCAGTAAATCAGCAAGAATTTAAAATTTGAATTGAAGTTTTTATTACCTTATTTCTTATGCGCAAAGAGATACAGAGCTAGATATAATCAAAAATTCTACTTTGAAAGTTTAGTACAAAAGACATTGTAAAACTTATTTCCTGGAATTTCATTAGCAATATATTTTCCATTCAATGAGCTCAATTCTCATTTCGTAGAAAAGCAAAAATACATAAAAGCTAAAAGCATCTTGATTAAAAATTCTAAAATACAGAAAAACACCATATACAGTTAAAAATATTTTTTAGTTAAAATTACAGTTTGTACAAAAAAAAACAATTCGTCCAGGGGTCAGAAAGACAGAGTTTTCGGTGCACAAAATTAAAAGTTAATTTTTGGTCACTCTGGACAAAATGACACTCAAGTTGGTGCACCAACTGACTCTTCTTCCTTTTGTTTCCTTCTCAGCCTCTTCCAAGAACTGGGCTACTTATTATCAGAATTGTTTTTTGTTCTTTGTTTTCCACCTGAGAATTTAGATGGAATCGGAGATTTCACCTAAAGAAACTTTTACTTTTAGCAACAATGTTGATGCACCAGCTGGAAGCTGTTCTGTTTCTATTCCACTGGTGATTGCAACAGATATTTCTCCTTAGAGCCTGCATATTATGTGACATTACACTTGTAGAAGCAGTTAGGTTTGTGCCATGAGCTTCTACAACAGGAACGCCATTTGTTTCGAACTACACTCTTGCAACAAAAAGAGAGCCTCGAAATATATCTCTGTTAACTGGTCAAATTCCTGTTTTAGCAAAACTTTCATTGCCGTTCCTATTGTTGCTGCTTGTCCATATGCTTGCCCAAACAATCTGGCTATATGGATCTGAGTGGCAACTTCTAATTTCCCTTCTTTCCGTCTCTATCGTAGACATTTCTCCATTTCATTTCTGTAATAATATTTCATTGATGTAATTGATATGCAGTTTATTCTTAACCTCAAAAAAGTTACAAAATATTAACCATGATATGGTTTCCATGGTTTGGCTTCCAGCCCATTCATAGCAACAAAGGCTGGCATATTGAGAGCAACTAGCAGTCGGTACGTAATACGCCCGCGAATTCAGTCATAACAAAGTAAACAACCATTGTTAATATAGACAAGTAACGCTGGTTTAACACAATTTTAAATGTTATCAGTACCAACTAAAATACTGTTAACGTCTTACTGATACCTACATTTTCCTTATACTGATGAATTACAAAAATCTGATTTTCTTGTAAAGCAATTCTGTTTGAGCGTGGATCAACTCCTTGTCAAGATGGCGATTTCAAGCTGCGTTAACACTTATGTTTATACACTCGCAACTAGATGCCTGGGCAACCACACACCTGCAATGAATCGCAACTCAACTATAAGCATGTGGGTTGCCAGATTAAAATGTTTCAGAAATACTGCATTACATTTGTGGTATTATTAGTCTGTGATGTAGTTTAAATCGGTCATGAAAATAAGCTTTGTGTTCTGTTTCAGGCATGGCGAGCGCTTCTGGGACCCAGGATCAGGAGGAGTTCGACGTCACCGTCGCGGAGCTCCGCGACCTGATGGAGACCCGCGGATACGAGGCGGTCCAGCGGATACAGGACGAGCATGGGGGAGTACACAACCTCTGCAGGAAGTTGCACACCTCTCCAACAGACGGTAAAGTGAAAATTTATTTATATTCTAGTCCTAGTACTTCTAAATCAATTCTAGGAGGCAGTGAGCCTTCCTTTATTAATTTCGATGCCATCATGTCTTAACTAAAACAAGCACGACAGTTTAAATTTTAAATGGAATACCTTTATTCATATGGTCAGTGATTAGCAAACTTCTGTCTAAAAGTGGCTCCTTCTGTCTGATAACAATTTTAATGGACCTCTCTAGCACTTTCAGATTTAAAATTATTTTTTCAGAATTTTCGTCGCAATGATTAGCCGTTATGGGACAAAACCATTTGCATTAATTAGTTAAAGGCTATTTTAGCTAAATTTTTATTTTATGTTAATTCTTCTCTGAACTTTCTATTTCTTCCATCGGCCATCACCCAAATACAAATTAGTTTAATTTCAAACAGCGAGCAAATCTGTGCAAAAAAAAGAGCTTTGGCGATACGCCAGAAAACTCTTTATCCACGAGACGTCTTCCTGTATGAAGATCTGCGTTCTGATGAGTAATTTTATATTTGTTTAGGCTCACGCTAGAAGCAGAAGTAGCAGAAGCTAGTCTAGCGAGGCGCTGAAAGCTACCATTTGGGTTGTACATATTTAAATATTTGATTTTCTGACAGCATAAAAACAGCGGTAGGGTGTGTTTGTTGTTAAATTGTAGATGAGCTATAAGGTATGTAAATAAACCTTTTAGCCTTTTACTTGCTTTCTTGAAGTCTAGACTTCTAGTAAGATCGAAGAGGAGAATTTCGCTAAGCAAATAAGTTTAAAAAAGTGTAGCTTAATTGCTGATTCGGTTTGAACTTTCACGTTTTGAAACAAGCTTAATTGTTGAACAAGCTTGCACCCAGTCTGATGTTGCTTTCATAGTCAAAACATCTTCTTAAGTAACGTTGCCATATGGTAAGCAAAATTAATGGCTTCTTCTTCGTGAGCTAAAAGCGCAATTAAATAATTATTGTAGGTTATATTAGATATCAAACAACAAAAATCAGCTCTAAATTTGCAAATTTTCCAGGACCAGTTTCGTTGGTTTAACTACCGAACCAACTTCCTCAGCTGCCAAAGTAAGAATGAACAAGATAAGATATAGTGATAGATAAAATAAGACAAAATTGGCTGGGCAGGAGTTAAGCTACTGGCGCCATCTATTGATGAAGCAAGAAAACTAAAACATAATTTCCTTAAACGCTGAAGGTAAAGGTGGATTGGAATTAGGATCGTTAACTAGAACAGAAAGATTTTTTGAATGTGAAACGAAAAATCTAATTCACCAATTCAAGATGTTTTTTGAAAAATTTTGGTTGAAAAAAATGGGAAGTGTGATTTTCGGACAAACAAGTCTCTAACCACCAACACCACCAAAATGCACACTCGTATTTTAGGAGATTATAAGAATTTGATTGTCATTACTTTCTTTCCATCAATTAGCTATAAAAGTGCACTTATTTTACATAAATTGGACTTTCAGGTCGTTTATTCTCCTATCAATTAAATTCCCCTTCCCATATTTAAGAACCAAATTCCGGATATAAATTCCTGGAGTATTTACAGGATTCCTTGCGAATGTGGTTTAATTTACGATGGTCAAGCTAAGAGAGCCTTAAAACTTGGCGTCGAAGAACATGTTAGGATAAAGGAAACACAGAAGTCCTCTGTTGCCCAGCATTGTTGGTCCGAAAATCCAAGTTTCCATTTTTCAACAGCCAAAATTTTTCAAGAAATATCTTCCATTGGTGATTTAGATTTTTCGTTTCACATTCAAAAAATCTTTTTGTGCTAGTTAATGACCCTAATTCCAATCCATCTTAACCTTCAGCTTTTAAGGAAATTATGTTTTAGTTTTCTTGCTTCATCAATAGATGGCGCGAATGGCTTAGTTCCTGTTCGGGCATTCTTATCTTATCACCATATCTCTTTCATTTGTAGTTAGGCAGCTGACGAAGCTGTTTGCATAGTTAAACCATCGAAACTAGTCCTGGAAAATTAAAAAATATAAGGCTGATTTTTGTTGTTTGAGTTTAATCGTTGTTCGGCGTGTTATTTTAACCTAAATTAATTGTTATAGATTTATCTGTATATTATGGTCGACAGAAGTGTAAATTGTTCATTTAGAGCTCAACAGAACTTTTAAAATTATTTATGTAATTTTATGTTTGTTGATAGTAGTTTATGTTTACAGTAGCAAATAAAACTAAGATTTCGTTTAAGGCATGGTATTCGGTTTGAGCATTCCAAAGACCCTAAAACATTGATCAGCTGGCAAAATGTGTATTATATTAGCAAATCAAAAGCACTAAGTATGTTTTTGCTTGGCAAAAGGCTATAAGATTTGGTTTAGTTTATCCACCAGTTATTTTGTGTTAATTTACATTTCTGTCCCTCTTGTTTCCAATTTTCCTGCCGAAATGTAAATTTCTAGTTCGCGTGCATTCAAATGAAGTAGAAATGAGATGTATTTAAAGGAAGATTTTTAGAGGGTAGTCGAATCAGAGCGCGTTCCGCCTGTTGAAGGCCACGTTGCTCATTTGATTCTCTTGAAAGTTGTATTCTGCGGCATTTCTTAATTCTCGCCGTTAGGCTTGTCACGCCAGCTTTAGGTCACAGTCAACTTGCGCGTTTCTTTATCTCTGTAGCCGTTGGACTAATTTACTTCAGTTAATTAAGACAAACTTATTACTTTTTCTTTAAACAATAAATGCTGGCTTTATTGTAAGTACGAATGGGGCCTTCTGTTAACATTAAATTGCATTAAATAAAAGGGTCCTTCACATCCTTTTTCATTCTGTGTGGTACTTTACAAGACATCGTGATATTTCTCTTAAGTTCTTAGAAGTTTCGTACATTTGTACCAAAGAACACGAGATTTCCTAAGACGTTAGAGTAAACATAATAATTTAGTTTATGTTAAAATAAAAAATGGGTAAAAATAATTATAAATTCAAAATGCATTGTTATATTAGTTTATTCTTTAATAAAGTTTTGACAAATATTTTCGAAAATAGTGTACCTGCACAAATTGTTATATAAGTGTAAAAACTGATGTCTAAATTAATATGTAATCACATATATCGCTATTTACATTTGCTTTATGATTGTTATACAGGTAACAGGTGACGAAAGGCGAGAACTGAATTATTTTGCAGTATCCCCATATTTCCCGCCGCCCCAAAAACTGTGTCCGCCTATAGTTAAACATAGAATGCATACTTGGATTGCACTCGAAGTGATGGCGCCAGCTGTGGGTTGGGTGTATAAAGTACACATTACTGTGATGGAGTACTGTGTACTTGCATAAAAGAGGAATTATGTAACAGCACACACATCCAGTCCATGCGCTGCCAAAATGGTCAAATTTATCTTTTTGGTAAGTTCCCTTTGTTAGCTAATACTATAACATTGGCATTGAATTCTCTCATCAGTACTGTCCGAAAATTTCATATGGTAGCTGGACATCAATGGACAGGTCGACGATTTTTGGAATACAACTGTTCTCCGCTTTGACTTGCGAAATGTTCAAATGATGTAAAGAAATCACTCACAATATCGAAAATTAGGGAAGGAAATAAGCGACCAAGTAAAACTTCGAATTCTTTGGAAAATACTGAATACTGTTCATAGGCAATTCAAATTTTTAAAGATTACTCTAAGCATATTTTTGTTGTTCTATTAATCAATCTTCGCCCACCACTTTAAATGTATAAGACCACTGAAAACTGTTGGTTCGAACAATGATTTGATCCCAAGGAACAGGGTTTTTTTTATTATTTTCATGCATAGAATTTTTATGATTTTGCCTCCTGCGTATTGTAAATATTAGCCCGGGGGTACAACTAGGAGGGAATTCCCCCCCCTTGGGAGAAATTTCATAATTTCAGGGGAAATGAGGTCAACGTTTGATTTAGGTGTTTAATATTTAGTTTCAGTTAATGAATGTAAAATCTATTTTTATGCAAATTTTGGCATTTATCAATATTGTTTGTATGTTTTGTTCTTTAATTTATAAAACATGTTAAAAACAACCTGAATCTAAATAAATGCATACGTACTTTCACGTTTTGGTCTGGAGAAGGAAGGAAATGATCTTCTAGTTATGGTGAAATGCGCGCATAAACAAAATAGGTTCAGAAAAAATGTATTAGCCAGTTTGCTTTAGCATCGTCTCCTTTCTTCTTCTGCAGGAAAAATTCCTATCCATGAATTGTCTTCGTGTTCTTTGTCAGTATGATTTGTTAATTACCCCACAAATATAATTAATCTCCATTTTTAAAAGTGAAAGGCAAAGGAACAAGTCGTCGTTACTTTTCATTTTTTTAATTTTATTTTTAAAATGATTCTAAAATTATGAAGACCCAAATAACATTAATATGTAACAATAATTATTTCATTAACCAATAAATTATTAATGAAAAAAGATTGCTGTGTATATTATTTCCTTAAAACCTGTCATCTGCGTAACAATTGTAAAGAAAATGTAAATAGGCAAATATGGAATTATCTATTAAAATTTAACATCAGTCTTTAATCTTATATAACAATTTGTATAGGTTATAGGTTTTATTTTATTTTCCTAACAGTTAATTATTGTTTTGGAAACAGCCTTTCCTTTGCACCCTCATTTTCCTACCCACACTTTCCTACCAGAATGAGTTTTCGGTTTCACGCTTTGTGCAAAGTAGGATACTATTTAAGTTTCGGTCTGAGTTACTTCAGACAGAGCGTGTTCTGCCTTTCGGCACGTTGTTACGGCTAGTTTAATCTTGCTATATTTTACGACATGCATATTAATTACCTGTTAATCTATGTCAGTGATATTAGCCAAGAGCCAACTACGCATTAAATATCTCTGTACAGTTTCGACTGACTATTCAATTTCGAATTAGTTTCGTTTTATGTTTTCGACTTTTAAACTAATATAGCAGCACATTTTAAATTTATAATCCAGTCGAATGCCATGTCTGAAATGAAATCGCAGTTTCATTCTGCTACTCCGTATAAACTCTGCTGCTGTAAGTATAGACTACCGTGTTTAAGCATGAAATTTGTATACATAATTTAAAATATTCTGATCAGCGACAATGAATAATTTATATTTCTGTCGACCATAATATATTAATAAATCTATAATAATTGTTATTTACTTGTTCTTTCAGCTTACGGAGAAGTTGTCATTAGTTCTGGTTACTATCTGATCACGTTTGGTTAAGAAAACGTTTTCGAATACAAAAGCAGCATCAGCTTGAGTGCGGCTTAAATTACGCTTGTTTTCTTTGACATGATCTTCGTCAATTGTAATCAGTTTTTGATTATACGTTTCATAATTTTTTATAATTTCCAAAGTATTTAGTTATGTACATAACCTGTGGAATCCTAAAACTGAAAACCATTGAAGAGATAAGTATAAATATAATAAAATACTTATTATAAACTGATTGTTAATAGTGTGACAAGTTCGATAAATAGGTAATCATCAGCATAAAATGCGTCAGAAATAGCAATAGCGATTAATATTAGATTAACGTACGTATAAGTAAAAGAAGGAGAGACAGAGAGAGAGAGTAAAACGGTATTTAAGCAGCTGCTGGAATAGTTCGATATTTCTATTTTAAGACAGCAGTTAATTGATATACGAGACTAATTTAAATCTTGTATTTTTTCGGTGATGAATCTAAAAGTTTGTGAAAGTTTTAGAAGTTTGCTAGAGATATGATTATACAGGGTGGTCATAAAAAGCTTCTCCTACATATGAACTCCTAACGGGTTCCAACAATCGAAATGAAATTTCACATGTTGTTATTTAACGATATGGGCTCAAGATTACGATGGTTCAAAACACTAGAGCTCTTGCGTTTATGGTTACAGTGAAAAAATTTCAAAATTTTTAAATAGCAGTACCCGCCTTTTTCCTGCGCAAATTAATCATCGCATTGAAACATCCTAAATGGAATTAGAACGATAGACGTATGACGAAACTTCCCGGCTTAAAACATTTTCAAAGAAGAGCACTGTAAAGAACCAATGATAACACAAGAAAGGAGAGTTTCTTGGAAGACGTCACTTTCACAGGTAGAAAATGTGCTTCACCATACGTGCTCGGTATACAACAGTTTTGCAGAATTACGTAATTCCAGAACTGTAGCAGTGTAATGTCATCAATGACACTGTATAGATGCAAGACGATGCTTCTTCGCATATCGCCACATGTGTTCGGAAAGTGCTGCAACAGCACTCAATACTGACAGATACAGACTCAACTGCCGTAACTTTTGCAGTTTCACGGCCACCGCGATCCTCGACTTCACTCCGATGGATTTCTCGTTCCGGGGTTACCTGGAATCTGAGAGGTACATATCAAATCATATACAGATTACATAACACATATACATGCCGATTTGTCACGTAATACTATCAGATTTGTCAGAAATGAACGACGCCATAAACTGTGAAGTTGTGCAGGTTCCTGCTGGGACGTTACATTGTTACTAGTCTCCCGCAGGTCACGCGTTATCATCTGCGAAGGAAGGCACATTGAAAACTCATAATTCCAATATAAGTTTTATTTTCCCTCTTTTGTGTTGTCGTTTGTCTTTTATAATGTTCTTCTTTGCAAATGTTTTAAGCTGGCAGTTTTCGTCATACGTGTATTGTTCCGACGTCATTTATAGTTTTTCAATGCGCTGATTAATTCGTAAAACAAAAAGGTGGGTGTTGCCTTTCGAAAATATCGAAAATTACTTTCGCTGTAATTTTAACCGTGAGAGTTCTGTTGTTTTAAATCTTTGCAATCTCAGGCTCATATTTTCAAATAATAATATCTGAAATTTCATTTTGTTTCGTTGAGCGGATAGGCGATTAGGGTTTCATATATCGGAAAAATGTTTCTGCAACCACACTGTATATTACGAAGCATATGTTTTTGTTTTTGTTATTTTTTTGGCATTATTGTTTCCCTGAGACGTTAAATGTAGAAATTGAGAATAAAATTTTAAAAACCTTACATTCTTTTGATGCAAAAATTAGCATCTGCTTTGGGTATAAATGCAGCACACGAGCGCCTGATGCTTCATGACTTTATTAAAAAATAACAGGTTTTCGTTTCGTGTCATTTCTAGACACTATACATAAAATACCAATTGTCGAAAAATATAACTTTAAACGTTTCAGCATAATAAACTCTAGATAAATAAGTCCAGTTGACTGCAATGCACAATAGTGGATGTAGATAAATAAGTCCAGTTGACTAAATAAATAAATAAGTCCAGTGAGATAGATAAATAAGTCCAGTTGACTGCAATGCACACTAGAAGGAAAGTGGACCTGCAGATATATTTTCAACCGATGACCAGCTGAAGTAAAGGTTTACTAGTTTCCAATTAATTACCTTAATTAATTAATCATACTTGAGCTATTCCACCGGGTGGTATTCAAGCCTGATAGTATTCATAAGTAATCTTATATCTTACCCATAAGCACTTCCCTTAGTCGTGGAGAAAAGGGGTAAGACATTACCTAAGATCTTCTAGACAACCGTAAATTTTTCGGGCACTAAAATTCGTTCCAGCCCAACTCGATTCCTTGAATTTCGGCACCTAAAATTCGCTTTCAGAAAAAAAAATGGAATTGATAAACCAGACTCACTATTGTTGTTTGCCAAGCGGTGAAGCTTAAAAGCGCAGCAGAAATACTAGTGAGTTTGGTTTGGTTTATTTAATTATGGTGTAAAGTATATTTTAATTTTATAACAGTTATTTTAATTTCAAGTAACATTCCCTATCTTGCCTCGTTTCAGCTTACAACTCTCTACCAGAATAAGTTTCTAGAATCGCGTTAAATGCAAATGAGAAAAGAATAGTATTAAACGAAAGTTCAGCTTACTTTTTCATGAGAGAGAGCTAGGAGTTCTGAGTAGAACTCGCTTACCTTTTGGCTAAGTCTCTCTAACTGCCGTTACGCTCGGCCGTATGTTACGTGCCTTTCAATAATTCTCTGGCTAGTTTAAGCGCCAACCCCGTTAGATTTCTGTTAGCTTCGGCTAAATCTCTTAGTTAGTTATAGTTAGTTCTTATATCTTATTTTTGACTTCAAGCCCGAGTGGAGGCTTTGCTGTAAGTCCCAAGAAAGGGGCTATTGTTCATCTTATTTTTAGTGAATAAAACGTAACTAGCCCTTCTTGAGTTTAGGATCTCTGTTATTTGACTAAGCTATAATTCGCTTAACAGTTCACTAGACTCCTCGACATTTATTTTAATAGCATCAAAGTGAATAACTCCACAATGGCAAAGTACACGAGAGCAATCTTCTGAAGGATAGGGATGCCTTCGTGGAGGACGTTCTGAGTGAAAGTGGCTGATATCCATGTTGCACATGGGGAACACCACGAAAACGTCCATTCGCCGTAATTCGAACTCAGTACCGAATTAACAATATTCAGTTACTTTACCGCTCGGCCGCTGGTGGGAGAAAAACTAGTACGACATAACTTTAAAAGCGTGCTTTCTTCTGCAGAATATTTATGAGTACCTTTATACTTAGTATTCGTAACTCATGCATATATTTTCGTATAGTTTGGAAAAAAGATATGATACAAGAACACACACAAGTTAAAGAGTTATTAATAGTTTAGGAAATTTAGAAGATTAGAAATTTTGTTACCAGGACTGAATGGAAATTTAGCTTAGGTAAAAAATTAAAACAAATTTATTTATCGCTTGGAAATTAAATCACTCATAAATGAAAAGAAAATGCTAATACAAAGAGCAGTTTTAACATTAATTTCTCTTGTGTATCATTATTGATAACATCGTTCTTTAGCTATAGTCATTATTACATTTTTAGTACATCTTTAGATGTAGTCATTATTAGTTTTTACTATAGTCATTATTACAAATGTCAATTCATACTAGTTCAGGTCATATAAAAACAAAGTAAGCTTGAACACTGTTCTTCTATTAAAAAAATCATCTCTTAACCATATTAACACACACTAATACCCAAACGTTAAACAACAACGAAAAATATTTATTCGAATTTAATAAACATTTTCACAACTCATAACATTTCTACATATCATGTGGTATAATAAAAGATACTAACCTATTAAATATGCAAAGCTGATGATCAATTGTTAATTAAATAATAATTGTAAATAGAAAAAGGACTTTTTGGTGGCAGTAGATTTCTTCGATGGACGTTTTTCAGCGTATATTTCCATGACTTTGCTGAAAAACATGGCCAACTAATATGTCGTTGGTGATTGATATGCTCATTTAACCCAGTTAAGGCGTTTGAGTACATTATCCTCTATTTAGCACAGTTCTTTTAAAGAATTATAAGTTAGAATAATCACGAAATCTTTGTTATAGTTATTATCTATCATGTTGGAGAGTTTGCTTAACTCAAATAGATCACATATAGTCAAAGTTAACAGTCTTTACAAGCATCTAAATTGAAGTATGAAAACGATAATTTACAAGATACTCATTTATAAGTTTTAAATATCTTTATTCTTACCTATTAAGCAATATTAGCAGGATTATATTACATAAAAGAAGGTAAAATGCTTAAAAGAATGAAGCACAAATGCAATGTTAACAAAAAATCTTTTTAAGAGTTTTTGCATCTGAACATAGGAAGAATCCTCTTTCGCCAATATATCGTTTGGCGTTCTTTTTTCTTTTCTTAACGTTGCCGAGTTTCATTATACAAAATTAACACTAATTTATTCTAACAGCAACAATATCGGTTCCTTCCAAAGAATATTATTTACCATTGTTTCTGTTATCTGTACTTATTCACAAACAGACATATTCTAAAGGTGCAGAGGTTCCAGAGAAAGTCATTGAAAGAAATTAAGTCCAATTATGATGCAGATATATTAATTCTTAGAGCTTTTAAGAAAAGTCATGAAGAGAAACTAAAGAATATTCAATAGCTGTTCGACAGGATCCAAGTTGTAGGATCTTGATGGCTATTCCATTCCGACCAGAGTTTTCGATTCAGAATCCTGGTCGACACTATGTGTACAGTTAATCTGTGGATTAATACATAAAAATGGTTGCAAGAAATGGGCAAAGGTACTGAACAAACATGTGATTTCTATATATCATTGCAGTCACGATGCAGCGAAGGAAGATGTAAAAATTAATGAAGTCGAGAACAGCAATCCCTGCCCAAATTCCAAGGGGTCTTCTGACCAGTAATTGCCAAGAATCATTCTATTGACCAAACCATGACTCATTCGTAAAGCGCACACGCTATTTCATTTTTATAAAGTCCAACTGAAATAATTTCGAGACAAGCGGGCTTCTGTGTGTGAGACTATCAGTAGAATGCAAACCACTACTCGTATTAAATAAACTAAACTGTATGCAGTCGCCTGAAGACTGCATATGGTCATACAGCCTTCTCGTAAACCGGAAACTGGAACTCTGGAAACAATCAAGTGTGGAAGACATGTGACATAGTATTGCTGACAGAAAACGGTTATCCTGAGCAATTATGCAAGTCCACTTACTTCGTGACACAGTTGCTTCACTTTGATATTATTCTACAGGTGACAAATGACGGAACGATTAGCATTTAGAGATCGGACTACTTCCTATTATTGCTGCTCCATTTTAAGACATCTTGTTATTTCCATCATCTGGTGTCATTTAAATGATGTCCTCTACTCATTTTTTTAGAATTAGCCTTTTTTTATTTGTTCTCTGAAATCGGTAACACAGAAATACAGGCTCCGCGTAAAACATGCCGTTTTTATACATAGCACATATCCATGTAAAACTCTTTGATAACATTTTTCAGCTAGATTCCGTATATCTATACAAATTTTATGACTACATGTCGTTTCTTTCGCCCAAAATGTTTTTTTGCTTGTTTCATAACATTCGGATAAGAGTACACCTCGACCTCGACGTTTATCTAGGGAAAGTTTAGAAAAGTCACAATTTGTTTGATAAAAACAATTTATTTTGTATATAAAAACTAGATATTAAAGTAAAAATTTATTCACACACTAAGTAAATTTTCAAACTGATATGTAAAGCAATTAATGCTATGTATTTTGCTGATATGGTCAATACTAATTTATTTCCCTAGAAAAAGAATGCCTAGATATATAATAACAAGTAACAAAGCTTTGAAAGTAAAACTTGTTGCTCCGTAATAAAATAGCCTTTGTTTTAAAAACGAAGCCTTGATTAATGTTGATTTAAGTATGTAATTAATAGATTCTTAAGTTCGATATTTCTCATCAAAACATGACGAATTCATGATGGACAACAAAAACTCTCATTTGCTTAGATACTTAATTCGTAGTGATATATCATCCTTTTAAGCAATTTACGAATATTGTTCTGCTATCAATATTAATACATTTACCTTTTCTATACCATTATAAAGCTGGTACTTGTTAATGTAGTTAGACCCTGAGAATTCACTCTTATTTTCAATTGATTCAAATAATTAATAAAACGCTGAACGAATTAATACCATTTGAAAACTCTAACTAGCTTTTATTTTGAAGGTTATGAGGTATCTTTAACATAAATAACCAATTATTTTATTTTTGCAATTTGTACTGTTACTTCCGTTTTCCATTCTCACGCCATAATGCAAATGAGTTCGCGTCTATTTAAAGTGGGGCTTTGAGGTAGTTAACAGAGCGTATTCTGCTTCGTGAAGGCCATGTTACTAGGTTTGCTACTTTAGATAAGAGCTCTCGGCCTCGCATTATACTTGCTGACAGTTAAATTCCGCCGGTGAAGTCCTAGCTAACTTCGCGGTGAATTAGTCTGTTTAGCTTTTCGCTGTTAGTTATTTAAATTTAAGCTTTAATATTTGAATTACAACTTTCTCACCATAAATGCCAGCAGGCTTGTAATTACCAGGTGTGCCAGACTTAGTGATAAGTCGCTTAACATCTACCAAAAGTTGAATCATAATTTCCAATAGTGAAAGATTTAAAACCTCAAAAGATTTTCGTTTGAGCTGAAAATAAATTAACTGAATAATTTATTCATAAATGCATGATATATTTACGTTTTTATTAAAAATAATAAGTTCATCCATTTAATAACGAAAACAGTTTCCATGTTGTAGTCTGTGATATGAGGTTGTAAAGTCATTAGAAGTTTTGAAGCATAAAACGTAAAATATGCACAATGTCTTCGCTAGGATTCGAATTTGGATCTCTTAAATACCCGCCTACTTTTACACCGCGAAGGAATGCGGAAAGGAGGGAGAAAATACCTTATATACTTTCCCTTTTAAAGGACGATTGGCATTAGGGGATCCAATCGCCATATCCTAGTGCTGAAGAATTATCATTCACCACCTTTTAGTTCAAGCCCCACTGTAAAGTCATCGGGATTTTTGAATCCGAAAACGTGAAACATGTGTAATGCCCTCCCCGGGACTTGAACCTGGACCTCTAGAATACGCGCCGAGTGTGCTACCGTTACACCACGAGAGCATGCAGAAAGGAGGGAGAAAATACCTTATAAGTTAACATATGATAAATGAAGACAATACAAAAACTTTTAAAGCACCCTATTGGGAAAAGTTTCCGAACTAGAATTTAGAATACGAACACGCGTTTTAATCACGTAAATACTGAATTTCTTAACACAGGGTTAAGATAGCTGCTCATGTGTTTCGTAAATTTTATGACAAAAACTTGACGGCACTAACTTATTACCCGCCGAAGATTTTAATATAGTATAAACAAGGTTTAAATCAATAGCACCGTAAAATATTGCGTTTTATTGAAAAGAAAATCTAATGAAATACATTTTTAAATGGGAGAATCATATCAAGTTACTCTCATGACTACTAATTTATATTATTTAGAATTAACTGGTATGAATTTAGGCTGTTTAAAACAGAATGGTCCTCGAAAATATAGCCCGTTTCCAACAATTCTATGATACGATGGACACCATTTTTCTGACGCAATGGACATAGAAGTCTTAAATATGAAGCCAAAATAAGGCTGGAAGACACATTTATTTGAAAACTCTAAGTCGCCGGAGAGGACAGGAAGAAGTAGGAAGAAGACCAGAATTTTACCAATGATTGTACAGATATAGTCTGAGCATACTAGCTGCTTTAATGGAGGGGGGGGGTCATCCAAAAGTTTCTCATCCCTCTTCCTTCATCACCAAACCTCTTAAAAGGACTTTGGCTTGCCATTATTTAAAGTTTTCCCATGCTGCTTAGAATGTATACACTTAACAAACATCATTACCTTCTCCGGAATTCAAATCCAAGCTCCGTATGCCAGCATCGCTAATCACTATATACAGTGAATCGGTATATATAGTATGAATTGCTGATGATCGATATCGATATAATGATCAGGCGGACGTTACCCGATAATGAGCAACCAGAGATGAAGGGATACCGTCTTTTCCAAAAAGCAGTACTCGTACTAGAGACAAGCCACATTTTGGTGTCCCAACCTGTAATATGAATAACAGTAATTTGATATTATTAGATATTTACTTACATCACACATATGTCTGTATTGTATGTACATATTACATTAACTCACATATTTATAAAATTATTATTAGCTTTTAAAATTATATTTAACATCATGGGAATTTAAAATGTCCCATGCTATCACTCTACAGAATAAAATTGTTCTACCTAAATGATACTGTTAAGAAATGTCCAGTCGCGGTAAGATAGCTTAGCAAAACTGGCATTTTCTGGTTGCCAAAAATTTAGGGTTGCCAGAAAATGGCAAGGGAACAGGGTTTTCACATTTGGCGAGGAATCGCCCATTTGGCGACAAAACTGGCGATATGCATAGACGGATGAAGAACCTTCTGGAACGAATTCTTGCTGGTTTAGCGCAGAATGTTCTCGAACGCAAGCCAAAAGCCATATAAACCCTGCCGGTACGCGAAGTGTCAGTCAGTGCAGAGTCTATCGAGTTGATAGTCAGTCAGTGAGTGTCTAGTCGGGTCAGTTAAGAGTCATTGAGCAAGTGTCTCGACGTCTAGTGCCGAGTTGGTCGTCGAGTGCATCGAGAGAGTCTCTTAGTGTATCGTGAGTTAGTGCATCGTCGAGTTTTATCTCAGAGTGTGTTAAGCCTCGGGAAGGACTAAACCGAGTCACGAGCTGTAGTCTAGTGTATCGTCAAGTGCATCGCGAGTTGTAGCGTGGAGAGTCTCGAAAGTACGCAAAGTTCCGAGAATAACTGAGCAGAGTCGGGAGCCGTACTCTGATGCTTTCCCGTGAAGCTGTCTCCACCGTTATAGCCTTGTAGCCTGAAGGCTGTGTCGCTGATTTTTTCAGTGTGTTTATAGTTGTTCTTCGACGACTGTAAAACGTGATTTTGGAGCAGTCCTAAGTAATACTGTCTAATAAATTGTGTTTTGATACTTCATCAAGTGCTGTCGTTATTCACTTTAAATCCTAGAACCCTTAGCGTAAGAAAAAAAACGTAACAATATTTTTAAATACTTTCTAAAGAATGGAAACGAAGGGATTTGCTCGAAAAAGAAGATTAAACCCCAACTTTGTAGATTTTATTGTCAAAACACGGATGAAAATTTGAAACGCTACAATTTCACAGATCACAATCATATTTTAAGATCCATTTTTATTTTACTTACCTATGAATGCATCTTAAGACATGACTATGTGTAAAAAAGTGCAGTTAAAAATGATTGACTTCGACTTTGTTATGCAATATCCATGACCGAAAGTCAAAAGCGCTTATACAGCCAAATTTGTGAACAATTTAATAAATTAAAAAGAAAAAATGCTTTATTTATTACATACTACTGAAACTAACTCATGGTTTAGTAATAGTTAAGTCAAGAGAAAGTCTTTTAACTAAAATCAAAAATGAATATCCGCATACGAATTTAAAGAACGAAGGGCAGAATGTCTTCCATTTTAGGAAACCTTTCACAGTGAATAAACTCTGTAATTTACATCAATTACAACATGAAAATAATCCCGCAGGTACATTAATAATGAATTACCTCTGAAACTGCTGAATTATTCATGCCGATTGTTCATCTTGACGACATAATTTTGGTTTTCATGAAATAATATTAATTCTGAAGATAGCACTGTTTCTGATTAAGAGGAAGATTCGCTTAACAAATTATGCCTTTATATTCAGAATACAGAAAGATTTGAATGATTTGCCCAGGTTATTTTAATAATAGCTTTTCTTTAAAATATTTAATTGCATAAAACTCACACAATCGATTTAGGATTTTACAATACATTACATATAAAACCTCTACGACTAATATTTAAGTAATTCTTCGTTTCAGATGTTTTTGTCATTTCATGTATTTTTTATATTGTAAAATCGTTGACGCTTTTCCATTTGCTTTCTGTCACAGACTTGTGAAACATTTTATGAGGAAAATTATTATAAAAACACTTTTAGAATCTGACTGTGGCGATGCAACTTAAAGTAACATTAAAATCAGAATTTAAACTAAGCCTAATAGTAAAAGCCTACACAATTAACTTTCATTCTAAGTTGGCTCAGAATTTCTCATCGGGGCACAATTTAAACAACGGCAGCTGTAGCGCAAAGCCGAATAATTTCAATCTTATCAGAGATGACAAAACCTAGTAACAAATATTCGATAGACAGACACACGCCCTGTCTTACAATCGGAAAGCCTCAGCTTAAATAATCTCAAACTTTACATTTCTGGTGAGGAAACGGAAAAGGAAAAGTTGTAGTGAAGTCTGAAATTATAAACAACTAATTAATGGAAAATAATAGTAACCATGTATACTGTTCCACTACAGCATTAAAAAAATAAAAACAGTTCTCATTGAATGTCATTGTTACTCTCGAAACCAAATCTGCCAGCTATCCGAGAGTCAAAATAGTAAAGACAGGAGACCTCCTTTATAATTTAAACAATACGTTAGTAAAAATTCTAAATAAATGTTAAACAAAATAACATTTTAAAAATTAACAAAAATAAGTAACAAATCATGATTTTGAGTACAAAACGCAGCGCATATAAGGCATATACAATAATAAATTTAGTGTGATTAAACATCAAGAAGAATAAAGATAATAATAAAAAGAATAAAGTTATTAATTAATTGTGAAAGAAATTAAAGTAAAAGAATAAATTAAAAGAACAAAATTAATATTTTTCTTGTAAAAGATTAAAATTAATTACGAACAAATAAGAAAAAGAAGTTTCTGAGGAAAGCTTAGAATAGCGAACACAGCACAATTAAGTAGATTCCATTTCAAGTAAACTACTTAGAAGGTATTAGAATTGCATCATTTCAAAGATACTAGGTGCTCTAAGGGTGAAATAATTAATGACAGCAATCTCAGCTAATTTTTTAAACAAGCAAATCTTAAGAAGAATATCCTAGAATATAGAGAACATTCCAAGAATATTCCAGAAACAAATATCTGTCGGCTGACAGTAAATACATGGTTCCAACTTAAAGATACAAATAAGATATTCGGGCCTCCCAGAAGGTATAGTGTAGAGAGCATTTTATTAAGGTACAACTTATTATAAACAGCCGGTCATAATATTATTCTTTATTCACTTTATTAAAGTACCACTTATTTTAAATAGAGGTTAGGGGAACTTACTGTGGTACCGAAGGGCCTGGGTTCGAGTCCCGGAGAAGGCATGGATGTTTGTAAATATATAGTGTCTTTGTTGCATGGGGGCACTCTAAATATAAGGTGAGCTGAATGCCCTCTCGTGTAGATTGGTGGCAGGCGATAGGGGTGGGAGACCTTCGGACCACCACCACCCCCCCCCGGGGTGCTATACCTCAAAATTGGGGAGGAATTGGAAGTTCAACATCCTTGAGGCTCTGCCAACCATTCTTCCATGAACTTCATTCACAAGACAAGGTATGCGTTCCTGTTATCGACAATGTTGATCACATGATGACTTTAGTAAAAATAAAGCAACATTTTAATATTTACAAACCTTCTCCAAAGAAACTTTTATGATTCATTTTAATTTTCTAACCCGTTATTAAGTAGAATGACTTTCCTATCAGGCCTCATTTCGCTTCCCTTCCAGAATGCCAATTTCCAGCATGCGCGATATTCAGATCACGCAGAAAAAAAGAAGTATTTAAAGGAAGGTTTTGGAGGATGAAATCAGAGCGCGTTCTGCTTGTTTGTATCTACGTTGCTACTTTTGATTCTCTAGCGATTAGAATTCTGCGGCGTTGAGTTATTCTTGCCATTAGACTTTACGCGCTAGTTCAACTGCGAAGCCATTAGGCTAGATTTAATTTTCATTAACTTTAGTTAATCCGTTATCTTTGATTTAAGCCAAAAGTGTTGACTTCTGTAAGCAGGAATTGGTGCCGATTGTTAAACCTGACTGAGTTCATAAAGGGTTCTATACACTCTTCCCTTGATTTTGTAGTACTTAAAAGACTCAACTTTTACTTGTTGATAATCCACTAAATAATCTTTCAACGTCACGTGTATTTTATGTTAGTTAGCAAAGAACAGACGAAGTTCTATCAAACGTTCTGAGCTGTTTATTTTAAGATCATATAATATATCAAAATTACATTGCAAGAAAGGAGGTTATAAAATTATTCGATCCAAACTGCCTACTTCCTCTGATTGATGGGAAGGGACATGAAAACGTCGACTCTAGAGAGAGAGTTACGCAAACTAATTTATGTTAGATAATTTCATACTTTACAAAAATGATCTTTTAGAGCCTCTGGTTTGAAACTCATGCATCTTTGACAAAGTATAGATTATAGCATTTTAAGGCACAATCCGTAGCTCATTTTACTGCTATTACGATCCACAAAAGTTTAATTAACAGTTTTGCAGCGGTAGAGGCCAAAGGCTATCCTAAACGCCCATATATATAACTTTTTGGTGGAATGGATTTCTTTTCCCCTCCCCTGCCAAGTAGAATGCTACAGCATTAACAATAACCTACTTAAGAGAAATGATTACTTTTCTCTTGAAGTTCATTGTGCGGTTTCACCCATTGCATACAGTTTTCCTTTAGGACAGGATTATAACTGCGAGCATCAGTAGCTAAACGATGGAGGCGAAAGGTGCGTTCGAATAACAAAGCTGCTTTTAATCGCTTCCAAAGAATGACTGGTATGTCATTTAACATCTCTCGAAATCATTAAGTCATGTACTAATATGATGGAGGAAAACACTAGATAGAAAATGACGCAGGCGTTCGGGTGACCTGCCGATGTCTAAATGTTTGGGCGTTTTGGGAGACTTCGCTGTGAAAGAATTAAGGATTTACGGATCATTTTAATCATATTAGGATATCTTTTTTAAATAATTTGGCTGTGAAATACTTGTTTCTATGCTTTGATGAAAGTTATCATATTCTGAAAATCTTCCGTATCTGATTCCATTTTCTTGATTGGATCTGTGGACTTGAGAGAATTAAAAACCAGTCATTCAATGTATGTTGATACGTGCTGTCCTTTAAAAATATCCTGTCTAAGCATCATAAATTACTTTTTACATCAAAACAAAAATGCTTTTAGAGCAAATAAATTTCAAAATTTTATCATTATAAGGTTTCGTGGGCTATCATGACCAAATGTATTTGATCACTTGATCTGTTCTTACGCCATTTGCAAACGCTTTTTATGCAGCTAACAATTTTGTTCCCAGTGATTCAACTGGCCACATGTATTCAGTGTTGCCAGAAATATTTCATCTAAAGTAACAAGCGAAAAATCTAAAGTTCTCAAAAGGTGTCATCAGATCATGAGATTTTTTTTGTGACGACATAGGTTCCTAAGCCGACATGACTTCTAATTTCGCTACAAAGTCAGTCTGACTTTGTAGCTGAGGGTTCTGTGAGCTATGGATGGTAGTTCGATGCTTGGTCCTTCATAAGTTTTCACAAAACTCTTTATACCAGGTTGCTAATTTTCAATTGTTTAAATCTTTATTTCTTCTTTTAATTAATTTTCACTTAATTCAGGTTGTTATTTTTCGGTGAATTTTTTCACATCCGTTGTTAGGTGTTTTCTCATGTTTGGATTGTAAACATCGTTATGCTAATTCTTTTGAATTGGCGATTTCTTTTATTATGTTTCTTTTCTTTACTTTAATAGTTGATTTTTTAGTTAAGTGTTCCGCTCTGTTAGTTGAACTCATTTCACTTTGTCAGATTCTGATTGCTAATAAAAGCTACACACTTTCGGTGTTAAATTTGCTTATGTTAAATTTATTTGCTTTAGAAATCTGATGCTACTTTGATTTTTAAGTCATTTCAATTGTTTAGTTTGTCAGGACTGTGTGTTCGGTGCATATTCTTGGCAAACATATTCGTGAAGGTAACTAAATCCTGATCTTGAACAGGGAGCTGAATGCAGCTATGTTCTGTGGTAGAATACTGTGATTAAGTGGTAGAATAATATAATCCTCTTTTATTAAACCACAATTATTTACAGCCACTTCCCAACTCGGGAGGGATACAGAAAATAATGACCGCCACTTGGGTCTAAACTGAAAAATCAGATAATTTAAACTAAAACTAATTAGAAATTAAGTAGTCGTTGCTCACAGAGCTATAAACGTGAGGTTGGCCTCTATGCTAAAGGGTGCGTAGCAAGATTTAACTAATACTGACGCACTTAGAATTACTTCAATAAGTAATAGCGTAACAGCGCTACGGCTTAGAATTTAAATACTAGCTAATCAGGCGAACGTTGAACAGAGTAACAGTGGTCTGAGACTAAAAGCTCTCTCACACTGAGAGGCTCCTACCTCTCACTTAAATATAAACTTGGCTCCACTTCAAATTAGCATAAAGCTGAAACGGGTGCTTATTCTAACGGGAAGTTGAAATGAGAACAGATAGAAAAAGGCAAATTAAAATAAAACTTTGTTAGTTTAACTAAAACCTTATAAGTTATTCGCAGCATTGTAATTGGCACGACTGATTTGAAATACAGGATGTCTCAAAAGGTCATTGCGAAACTTAACATATTGCTCTGTAATACCATGACAAACAAGATTTACATAGGAACCTGTGTCCAAAAATTCGAACGGCGACCTCTAGAGGGCAATTTTTGTAAGCGTAAAAGGGAAAGAAAGAATGTCGAAAGAGGTATTAATATGACTTTTATTAAAGAACATGATAAAATCGAAGCTGTTCAAAATTCCTGCAATTCACTCACAACGTCGATGCATGGATTCAAGACCCGCTCAAAATGGGCAGGTGTGTCACGGATACGTGCCACCGCTTTCACGATCCTGGCGAGATCCATGTTCGAAGTTACGGTCATCTCGTACACCATAGACTTCATGTATCCCCACAGAAATAAACCCAGGCAAGTCAGGTCGGGGGATCGCGCTGGCCAAGCGACTGGTCCGCAACCAGGAATCAAGCTGGATTTCCTATCGATTTAATCCCGCATAATGCTGTTTAAATGTGCAGGCGCTCTTATCGTGCTGAAACGAAATATTTCAGCGTGTAGCTGCAGGAACGTCAACCATCAGATCCTGCAACACTGTTTCCACAAAATATCCACTAAGAACTGAGTTAGTAAACAGATTCATCCTTCTCCTTCAACGCTCTTGCCTGAAATGATCACACTTCCAATTCTCCCATAAGCCTGCGAACATTGCCCTCTAGTTGTCACCGTTCGCATTTTCGGACACACGTTCTTAGGTAAATCTGGTTTGCCATGTTATGACATACCAGAATGTTAAGTTTGGCAACGACCTTTTAAGACATTCTACACATGGCGAGTGGGCTTCAAACCAACACGGTGATCACATTAGAACTGGGTCCAATTCTAAAGTCGGTTTAGGCCTTGCACACCACATATTTGAAATCTATTCTCCTGATTTAAAAACAAAACTAACACCGCAACAAAACAGCTAATATTAATATAATTCACATACATTACATTATTTGACACTCTTTTACAATATTTTTTTCTTTTACTACTATTATTTTCCCAGAGGTGGCCTACCTATCAAACACAATACAATCTGCGGTCCATGACTTCAAAAAAAAAAAAAATTAAATCTCCCCTCAGACAAAAGTGAGGCAGCTCGAGTATAATTTTAGAACCATTTTGGTATTCACTTTTGAACTGATATATGTTATTGTTTACTAAAGGCAAATATTACATTATTTTTTTAATTGTTTAGGTTGCCCAAGCTGAAATTATTAGCATAAGAAAGAGAAATAGTACTGACGTACACTGCGAAAAAAAAAAAAAAAAAGAAAAATGGAACAGCTTTATATCTCCCGTTCTACTGCCTCGATTGACGAGATTCAAATTGCGTTTTCCATGTCTCGAAAGCGGGACTTAGCATATGTATTAGATTTATGTATAGCATTGTTCTAATATAGGTATTTTGACCCAAAATCGCACTTTTCCTGAAATGATATGCCATTTTGTTTCCATATTTCGATTCTACGACTCAAAGTATGACAAACTGCCAAGATTTGTAAAAATTGCACGAGTAGTTTTTAAAAAATTAGCTCTCAAAATTTTAGTTCCTCAATGTTAATTCAATTTGGCATATATTTTTTAATATCTCTTTTTTTATTACACTTACTTCATTCCTTCTTTCGCAGTTCGAAATTTAGGTTCACTCCAAACAAAATTCACCCATTTTTTATGAACTATTTTTTTAATATGTATTTTTAAATAATTTTTATAAATTTTTTGAAAAACATTTTGAATTATAACCTATAAATCTTTTACCATCAACTTGAAGTAGATGTATTTCTAAGTATACCTACAAAAAATTAGAGCTTTTATTCAAAATTTTCGAAGATATACGTGAATTTATATATTGGCGCGTTTTGAAATTTGGCATATTTGTTGAAAGCGATAATAACATCTAATGTGGTTTACGCACTTTGTTGAAATTATTTGAAAGAAGAACGATGTGACTATTTTTGCGCTTATGCACAATGTAAAAAGGTAGGAAAGATGTGACTTTTTTTCAGCTCCATTACAATGGAAGAGATACGAAAATAGGTTGCATGTATTAAGAAGTTCGCCAAGGGAATTATTCTTGGCGCAAACTGAAAAAAATTCGCCGAATTAAATTTTTGAATTTCTCCGTAAATTTCGAACCAAATTTTACCAAATTTAATATTCAGGTATAATTTGAATTGTAGACTCTAAATATGGAAAAAACATTGGTATGTTTTTTTCAGAAAAGACCCATTTTGTGTCAAAATACCTATGTTAGAATAATGCTATATATAAATCTAATATATATCCAAAGTCGCGCTTTCGAGACATGAAAAACGCAATTTGAATTTCGTCAATCGGCTCAGTAGAACGGTAGATTATAAACTGCCCCATTTTTTTTTGCGCAGTGTATATGCTAAATAAACAAACGATCCTTACAACCTAGTACTGAATTTTCTTATGAAATTTTAATAACAGAAAACGTATAAAGAATCTTGGAAGTCGGTATATACAATGAGATGATGATTTAAATTATAACAAATATTCACGTGTAAAGTTTTGAGTTTTCATTCTGTTTTTTATTAGATTATATATACAAATTATTCTAAAACGTTTTCATTTAAAAAATGTATTATAGAATAAACACAGCGAACGCCCTCTTACACAACGATAAGTTACAAACACAATTTTTTTGATGCTTTGAAGAAGTATTATGCTTCATTAGGTCAACTTTATGGGCTTCGTTTCCCATTTAAGTAACGTGCATTAAGTCTTTTGATTTTTTGTTTTCATTCTTTCTATCTAAGTCTGAAATAGGATTATTTAAAGACAAGCAATTTGAAATAAGGCGCTGAATTTTTAATGTTACTCATAATACGCATTTTAGTTAACATACCATATAATATATCTTACGAATCCTTCTCATAGATCCCTAAATTATTAAACAAAATAATCAATGAAGCAAACAGCTACTAGTGATGCATTGAGTGCACGTGCACTCAGGGGCAATGATATTAGGATTTCCAGTTCTAATTTTTATTAAACCTTAAGTAAGTTGTTATTTTAATTACAAATTAATTTCAATACTACATTACATTTACATATATTGGTTTTATGATATATTAAAAAATGCTTAAATAGCAAAATGTAGCGTAAGGATTTGGCGGAGTAAAAAATTCGCAGAATCGTGTAGACATAAATGTTATAGCTTTGTCAAAAGTGGCAAATTTGCGAAAAATCGTACGATGTGAGAACATTGTATGTTTTGCATTTGAGCTGTTTTTACTTCCTTGTACGAAGTAAAGGAGGTATTGTAATCGCGAAAAATTTCGGGTATCCTATTTTAACGAAAATATCCATTTGGACAGCTCCAGAATCCATTTGAATGATGTTTGTGCGTTATATCTGTATGCACGGACAGAAATAAGGACTCTTTTTTTTTCGACTCAAAAATGGATTTAGAAGAGATGTTTTCGTGACGTCTGTATTTACGTACGCACATACATATATATGTATCTCGCATAGCTCAAAAGCAAGTACAAAGCTATAAGAGATAACGAATTCATTATTTTACTATGTAAAAACCCACTAGTGTGTTTATAATCCGATTTTACGCCATTTATCATTTAAAAAGCTGATATATTGCATTGCCAGTTCTTGTTACGATTGAATAGCTCAAGATTTCACTGACGATTCATACATAAAACATCGATTGCGATATCCCGATGATGGCCAATCCATACCAGCGCACTGGACACAAACCTATTAATTATACTGGATATGTAGCATATTATCTTTTCTCTCCAGGCTATGGTATGTTATCCGTTCTAGAGCAAATCCTGATTTCTATGTTGGACCAATTGTTCTTTACTGTGCCCGAGCCGTTTATTTGTATACCGATTATGTGTCTCCGTAGGAACAGATATATGTGTTACCTATGCGTACAGAACTTTCACATTTAGTCTTCGCATATTACTGCAACGAGACCATAGACTTATACCATTACCTCGCAAAGGTATCATAATATACTGACTAGTTTTACCATTCCACAATTTCAGCAGAGATAGTTCCTGGATCACGTAAATTTTACGCAGGATGAGGAGACCGGTATTGCAGCTGCTGCGGAATTACATTGCAATAGAGAGGGTCATATGTACCTTTATTCCACTTGCATGACCATCTCATTCCCCGAATCTAGCCCATGTAAGTTTTTCCTGTGGGGTTATTATTTAGTCCAAAGTCTATCTTGGGGAGGTCCTAACCTTGGCGATCTTAAAGAACAACATATCACGGGCTGTACTGAGCATTCCTTGTGATATGTTACGTTCGGCTGTCGCAAATACGTTGTACAGGATACCATATGTGGTCCAAGAGAAGGGCGGTCACATTAAAGAGACTTGTGCTCTCCCTGAGGAAGTGCTTTGACTGAATAATATGCTACGGTGACAAAAATATCATCTCTGTAACGCTTTGTGGCAGTTTATTTGCGATTTTCTACTAAAATTTCTTTTCCGTTATTCATTTGTCTAATTTTCAGTTGTATAAACTAGAACAGCGCCACATTTCCCCCTATCGGTGACTTTTAGAACTATTTTATCACGGAACATTTTCCCCCATGTTCTCATTAGTCCCCCTACCAAATTTGGTGGCATTCCAGCTGACAGACCGAACTTCAGATGAGTAGCATCTTTTTAAAAACAAACATTCTGTACATCCAAATGATATTTTTTTTAATTTCTGCACCGTTACTCTAACTTCTAAAAGATGTTTCTAACACTACGTATGACGTATTTGATACAGAATCATTCGAGTTTAAGTATTTTTAGATGGATATAATTGAACTTTATTTTTAAATATGCTTTATTTTATTTTTTAAACATTCAGTTCTTGATAATCGCTTTTATCCCACAAATTCTAAAAGCGATAATATAAAAGTCATGAGATAACGGGAAACGATAACAGAATTTTACTCGTAATATTAACGGTTGCTTATATCGTTTTTCCTTTGAACTAAAATAAAACTCTTATAATGCCTCCAACAGGTTGGTCGTAACTTTTTCTGAATGTTTTCCATTTAACTGTTCAAAAAACCGTGTGATGGAATTTTTATGTGTCACTTCACTTTAAAGCAAGGAAATAAAATGTTTACTCCAACGAGAAATTCTGAGTTCTGAAATATCCAAATCTTATGGAACCTCTTACTCTTAATCAGGAAATGTATCCCAGGAAATGCAATGTATGTACTGTTAGCAAATGAAAATAATACAAGAAATTTCTGAAATGTAAAAGTTTTTTTACGGTTATCACTGCAACAGTTTCAGAATGCCATTCAAAATTCGTGAGGTCCTCATGTGCCTTTTCTCAGGGATTGGAAGTTTTACGATATGAGTTCCTTGTTTAATTCAAATACAGCTTCTTTTACGGGATTGTTATTTCACTCAGTGCTGTAAAAATCGCATGTTTTATGACTAATGAAGCTCTATCTGACGATGTAAATAAACACTTACTGTAAGTATTGGATTAATTTTTTAAAAGCTTAACTTTTGCAACTTGCAAAAACCTGTTTTAGTTCGTTAAGTTTTATACCATAATGCATTCAACTACTTTCCAAAGATTAACTATTTTTGTATGTTCGAAAGGTTAATAATTACTTTGTGTATGGAAGGTCTTCCAGTTTCTGAGGTCAATGTTGAAATTATTTTGTGTGTTCTGTAAAACTAATGGCAAATAACAACCAGTTCATTCTCTAATAGTGTAGCAAAATGCTTCTGTTTCTAGCATATCTATATCAAAAACTGAGTGAAGGAAAAGCGTAGAATAATAAAAAAAATATTCTCTTTTCATTAATCTCTAAATTATATTAAATAAGGAAAAAGAGATGGTTACAATCATCTATCAGCCATTACGTCGTTGAATTTTAATAGTACCAGGAGAAAAGATTCATCATATTGATTTTAGGTTTCGTTAATGTTGTAACAAAACGTCCTTAAATTCACACATTTACACTGGTGTGCAAAAATTAAGGACGAAGTCGAAAAATTAGCATATCAGCTGAACGAAGAGGCAGAGCGGACAGAAAGACCAATCAGGAGATTAAGTAAGGTGATGTACGGTAGCACATGCGCAGATATGCAGGTAGACGTAATGGAGGAGTGTCTGAGTAGTATAAAGCATGTTGTCGGTGTAAGATCAGTATTTCTGGCAAAGAGATTGCACGCTGTATAGCAGTTAAAATCACACCGAGTTGCTGCCTCAGCGAGAAATGGCGAATAATCAATCTGTTAGACGACATCTGGATGCTTTTACCCGAGGTCGAATCATTGGGAAGTTGGAGGAAGGCAGCAGTGTGACAAGTGTGGCTGCACAGTTCGGAATTGCTCACAGAATCGTTTCACGACTTATGAGACAATTTCAAACTACAGGAACAGCTATCCGGGGGTTTAGTAGTGGTCGTCTACGAGGAACCACACCCGCAGATGACCGGTATATTGCCTTACAGGCCAAAAGAAACAGGCGGCAGACAGCGGGAGAAATCGCTAGACACACTACACAGGCGACTGGACGACCGATATCGCGTTTTACCGTGGCCAGAAGACTGCACGGTGGTGGTCTGTTTGCACGACGCCCTGTACGGTGTGTACCTCTAACGCCTGCCCATCGGAGAAGGCGTTCTCTGTGGTGCCGGGAACACCGGAATTGGAGAGACAATGAATGGGGACGAGTACTCTTTACAGATGAGAGCAGATTTAGTCTGAGTTGCGATTCTAGACACATACACATCTGGACAGAGCGGGGAACACGCAATAACCCCTTCAACATCATCAAAAGGGACTGTTTTGGAGGTCGCGGAGTTCTCGTTCGAGCAGACATAATGCTTGGTAGCCGGACCGACCTTCATATCTCCCAAGGAGGTTCGTCACCTGGGACTGCTATTGTAACGAGGTTCTTCTTCCTTACATGCGTCTTTTCACAAGGGCTATGGGTCCTCAGTTCCTCTTCATGGACGACAACGCTCCACCTCATCGCACAGTTACTGTCGAAGAGCTGTTGGAGAGTGAAGATATTGAACACATGGATTGGTCGGCAAGGTCTCTGGATCTAAATCCCGTCAAGCACGTACGGAACTTACTAGGGAGACCCGTGGCAGCACGTAACTTATCGCCAGTAACGATTCCGAAACTGCGATTGGTGCTACAAGAGGAACGAGCAGCAGTGTCTCAACAGCTCATTAACAACCACATATCCAGCATGCACAAATGATGTGAAACCTGCCTAGCAGTCAGGGGAGATCATATCCCCTATTAAAGACCGGATGTTTCTTGCTGGACACCCATCACAGGGATGTTTCGGCCTTCAGTCGCATTGCGCTCCATGCTACGTTTTCAATAAAGCTTCTTTTTATCCCTCTGATTTCTCTTTTAGTAAGTGTTGCTTACATTACTCATGTCCTTACGTATTGGGGATCTTACGGTATTAAATTTGTCAATTTGGAAAGCTTTCGTACAAAGTTATATTGAAAAAACTTTTTCGTCCTTAATTTTTGCACACCAGTGTATATTCTTCGGGAATTTTCGTATTCCTCTTATTGGGCGTATTTGTATGATATATAGTAAACGATATTGCTAAACTTTTGCCTAAAGAGAAAAAGCTTCATTTAAGGGGATTAATATAGTGTTACCGATTTTGTATTTATTTAGCTACTTTTAGTAGAATTGTAATTAAATTGTTTTATTTTCCCGTGTAAAGCAGCGTGTGACGAATTGTAAGAGAAAGCTATACCAGAAAAGTAAAAATAATGCGTGCATTTATGTAACATTTAATAAATAGATATCTCGTAATTCCTTTTGCTATCCAGAAAAATCGAGAAAATAGATTTTACCATTTTCTCGTGAATGATTAAAAAGTTTATAAAAACCGGATTAAAATATCTCAGCTCAATTATTTTAAGTGAACTGTTGTTGTTTACTCAGTGCTGTTACTTAGTGATTATAGCGAATTCGCTGTGAGATCGAGATAGTTTCTCTGTATTTTGAATTGAATTCTCTTTAACTGTTTAGCAGTTCTAAATATAACTCCTGTGAGAAATTGTAATGTTGTACGAATATCTCTAAGGAAATATTTCAGCATTTTGTTTTATTTCTTATGAAAAGAATAAATTTTATTAACTTTTTAAAGACTTTTGCATTCACTCCATCAGGAACGCGTACGCACGCAACAATAGTTTTTTGTTTTTTAGACCAAATGGGCAATTTGCCTAGAAGGGCTATTAATTTTGTTTTGACTTTTTGCGTCCTTCACTATAAATGCCGGTTCACTTTTCAAACTGTTGCCACCAAATATTATACTTGTGCATTATATTTAAAGAAATTAAATAATGAAGAATCTGCATGAATGTATGTATGTTTCTGGCACTGTGAAAAAACAGCGGTACCTAGAGACGTACCTAGAGAATTTTGAATAACGTAGTCCTCCATTCGAATATGGGCATCTGGAATTCGAATATGGGCATCTGAAAGCCAAAATTCGGAATTTGAAATTTGTTTTATTACCGATTTCATATTTATTTTTCAAACATTAAAGAATTTTAATTAACAAAACAATTAACAATGATTAATTTACAATGATTTCAAAATGATTTCTATTTTAATTAACAATGATTTCAAAGCGAGTAATGGCAACACTGTACGATAAAAAAAACACGGGAGATTGTGTATCAGAAAGTATAATGATATGCTCTTTTAAGTGTTTGAACATGCTATTTAATAAGGTAACACACAAAATGTTAAAAAACGCCCCTCTGGGCGTAATATAAAATCTGAAAGCTTTCAGATTTTTATTCATTTATTATTTTTTTTGTTTGTTTTTTGTTTTTTGTTTTAAGTAGGCAATGTTTTTCTTTCTACTTTTGCTCAAACTAGATTGTGCAAAATTTCATCGAGCTCGAATAAAACTGTAGAAGAAGATAGTACTACTAAAACGATTCATTATAACGGTTTTATTGAGAATTAATATTTATTTTTATGTCTTGTTTTGGAAATGAACTTTCCAAAATTCGCAATCCAGTTTCACAGATTTGTTTTCCGTTTTCAAAATATTCAAAAAAACTGATAGAGAGGACACTTAAATTCTACTTTAAAGGTTCTGCACTGTTCCAAAGAGTAAATGAAAGTGGCGCCATCTAATGGTTGTAGTAAGAACTGCTAGCGAGAACGCAATAACAGAGATGTGAAGTTAAGATGGTTACGTGATTTGAAAATAGAAACTGTGTAGGAATATTAACATTTATTTTTTGTGAAAAACAAGCTTACTATGCAAGCTTAGCTTCCTTGCTTAGTATGCATGACTGCCACTGACAGAGTTAACACAACAACGACGTGAACCTAAGATGGGCGCAGCGTGAGGGCAGCCTTCGTATATAAATGCCGTGAGCGTGGACTCCATGGGAGAGTTTTTAGACGTTTTATATAGGCAGTGTCCTTCCTGTTGTTTTGATAGTCAAATAAGCAAAATTTCATCAAGATCATTTGCAGGAATTGCACATACGCAAAGAAGCAACCTGCAATCTTTGCGCGTTTAGATGATTTTAAAGAATCCAGAAGTGTCATTTAACTGGTCCAGCTTAATTAACATCAAATGAAATGAATCCGTATTTTTGCTTTAAATCACTTAGTTTGTTAATTAATAAAAGAAAAGTTTGAAAGAAAAATTAGATATCTTACGCTTTCTGAATAGCAAGGCACTGCCGCTTGGAAGTGGAAAATATTTAAGTTCGAGAAATGACAACACATGTCTCTTAAACTACTGAGTTTGTTTATTAAATTCCAGATATAAATATATGTATTACCTTTCCTCGATCAGCAAAACACTTACTTTATGCCGCCGAATTTTCTGATTCAGGTTTGAACCATAAATATCTCACGCTTTACAGAGTGGCAACATAAAACTTTTAAACTTCTCAGTTTTTTATGGAACGTTCTTTAAATTAAGGTAAAATATACGTATATATAGGATACAGACCTCGTGGGATGGTTTTTGAGAAATCTTATGTAAACAGGGATCTTTCTCTTGTTTTGAAAACCAAGAGTGTGTTCATCAAGATCGGAAAAAACCGTAGATTAGTATGAAAGACAAACGCACGGACACCCTGTTTTATTAGTTTGTTGTACGAATTAAAAGAAGTATTGTAATCTCGAAAAATTCCGGGTACCATATTTCAAAGAAAATATCCATTTTGACGGCTATCAAATGCAATTTAACAATGTTTCTGCATGACATCTGTACGTAAGGTCAGAATAAAGGACTTTTTCCCCCAAACGAATTATAAAACTGATTTAAAATGGATTCAGAAAGGATTTTTTCGTGGCATCTGTACGTATGTATCTCGCATAACTCAAAAAAGTGTAGCCTCAAAACGGTGAAATTTCGTATAGAGGACTGCTATAACATGTAGTTGTGCACCTCCCTTTTTGATTCCAAACGGCTGCACCAAACGTATATGGCCACTCTGTTACTCGGCTCAGTGAGCCCAGTTTTTTATAGTGAATAGTGAATTAATTCTTTCTGAAATTTCAGTGTCTTTTTGCCGAGTGAGACCAAATGGAAACTTTTAGTTTTGGGCACCGAAAAATCTTGGCCGAATTGCTTGTTTTTGTGCAGAAACTGTAATTTTAATTGTAAAATTATTTTTAATTGTATTAACTGTATTTGATGTCTTATGTTTTTTTTATATCTTTCAATTTTTAATGAAAATATTTTTTGTGTATTTTTGCCCTGTGGTGAAAGGAGAACTAAATTAATTGAATGAGAAATATATCTCCAATGAAATTCAAGGAAATAAGTTTAAATAAAATGCAAGAAAAATGCGTATAATTTAATATTCAGTGCACGGAAATTATGTTGTGCACACATCAGCTTTTTTTTCTTAGTTCAAGAGGAAAACAGAGAAATGCCAGTTAATTTATATTCTTTATAAAACCAAATTGGCTTGCTGGAGGTTGGTATTCTAAAAGATTTTTTTAAAAAATCTTAATAAGATATCATGACGTCATATTTTTCTATTACTAATTCAAAATCGCACTGTTTGGTGACAAGTTTGGTTTGTTTAAAAGGCGGTTGACAGAAAAATATAGTTTAAGAATCCAAATTTACTTTTCTTACTTGCCGCATCTCTGAAAGATGACGCCATGAAGCCTATTTATTATTTTATTGATTTATTTTATTAAATATCGAAGAGGTGCTGTTGCACAATTGAAGCCATTAGCTCATTGCATTTCTCAAGACTTAAATAATACCTAAAGCTATCACGAAATTAAATCTGTGCATATGTCTTCTCAAATAGAAACGAAGTAAGTATTGAATGTCTAAAAATATAAAACTGATTTTACTATAGTTATGTTTGTAGCTAGTTCTGAAGCACCAGATTCAGGTTTAATCAGTTATATCCTGAGACGATTTCATTTAAGCCACGGTTTCCTAGCGAAGAATTTTTGAAATACTTAACTGTAAATAAGATCGCTAGGTTAATATTGCCTGATGTTATCAGTAATATCAGTCTGTAACATGACTTTCAAATTTCGATATATACTTACCGTATTTTAATTATGTCAATTATTCGACCTGCGTCACCATATATCAGAAGAGCACACGTCATTTCAGGGGTACAGGGACGATCAGACGTCTTCTATAAAATGGAATCAAAATACTTAGGTTTAAAGATATTTATTCTGAATAAAACAATATTATATTTGTAAGAAATAGAATTTTTAGGTAATATTAGAAAATGTCGAAAGATAAGTTTCAATAAACATATATTTAAATATTTTTTATAATAAATATTTTATTTTGAAATGAACAGTCCCATAATATAAATATTAAGCATTTTTATGCCAGAAAGTAATGTTTGAAATCGCATGAAAGCGATTGAAGTACTCTGTAACTAAAAACCGGAGAAATTGCTACTAAGTTATTCTGAAGAATACGAGACAAAAGAAAATATCGCTTACAAACTTTTAAAGGTATATTTCTCAAACTTTTTAACCTCGTCAATTACATGTTGTGTTTCTGTGTGACCTATGTCTATATAGTAGGGATTTATTGCAATTCGCATTCATGAAGTTCTTTTGAAAGAAAGCCAAAAAAAAAAAGAAACTCTTGTAGAAAAATAATGTACTAATGAAATAATTGCGAATAAACATTAGTAACGAGCTGAAGTACACGACGTTGCTCCGGCTTTGCACAGAGGCTTCATTTAGGGGGGATGGAGGTAGTTTTTTCGAAATTTGACGAAAGCAGTGATTTTCCTCTTATTTTGGTTCAGGGTGAACAACGCAGAATTTTACAAAGCGCGAATAAAAATCTAGGACATTGTAGAACTAACACTGACCATGTAACAATTTTATTAGAACTGGTACTTACTTAGTTATCAGTTAGGTCTCTTTTTCGGAAACTAGTTTTTGAAAAATCACAATCACGTTAGCCAATTTCTTCGTCGTTTTCAAAATATTAGCGGAAAATTGATAGACAACTAACTTAAGCTCTGTCTTAAAGTTTCTGGACTGTCCCGGAAATTTCCACACTATTCTAAAAAATGAACGAACGAGGCGACATCTAACGGTTTTAGTAAGAATTGATAGTGCGAACGCAACAACGACGACGTAATTTCAAAATTGGAAAAGTGTAGAAATACATATTTGTTTAAAAAATAATGATGAATTTCTTGTTTATCATGTGTGACCGCCGCTGATAGGTGGACGCAATAACGGCGACGTGGACCTAAGATGGGCTACGGGAGTACAACGTTCTAATATAGAGGCCATGAGTGTGAACCCAATAGGGTTTTCGAAATCTTATGTAGCCAGTGACCGTCCTCTTGTTTTGAATGTCAAGTATGCAAAATTTGATCAAGATCAGAATAAAACTGTAGATTTATATGAATTACACGTACATGCAGAAACAAACGAATACGGCTTCTTTACAAATTGTTGCGTTCTACGGGTTCGTGGATGACAACACTTGATGAAGAATTAAAACACAGTTTATTCGTTAATATTACACAGAACGGTTCCAAAGACGAGTTACAGTCATTGAAAAACTACGACAAACACGATAAAACAATTAGCAACACTGTCTTCAGGCTATCAGGCTACGACGGTGAAGGCAGCTTCAGTGCAGAGCACTAAGGTACACTCCCGACTCGGTCGATCGCTCTCCAGCTAATCTCTGAACGCAAAGCAATACTACTGAACTCAACACACTCAAGATATCCATCACAATAAATTGCTACTCCCGTACAGATAGGGTATTTAAAGCTTTTAACCTGCCTTCGAGAACATTCTCGTAAAAACCAGTACGAATTCGTTCTAGAATGTTCTTGCTCCTTCTATGGCATATCGCTAAATATCTCCAAATGGGCGATTTGGCGCCAAATATGGTAACCATGTCTGTCTTTTTTTCCTGGCAACTCTAAACCCGCTTTGCGGGGAGCTATCTTAACGCAGATGGGCATTTCTCAACACGTTAACAATATGTAAATTTTTTATTTCGTCTTTACCAGAATTACAGTAAGAAGTAAACGATTGTTTAAAGTTGTTTCAAACTTCGACCACATTTTCATCTACGCCTAAGCCTAATGGTAGTTTCAAGAAACCCGTAGCAGATTTAACGGAATCATCAACAAGGACATATATATTTATTAACATTAAAACTATATTAGATCTGATTACAAGACAGTTAAAGCATTCAAACTACAATATGCTGATTGCAATCTTTTATTGTCAGGGTAATAAATTATATTACTAACTGAATAGAGTTAACAAAAATCTAACAATGTGTAACGTGAGACTAAGATAGTTTCATTTAGAAAGTTCACCACGAAAGTATTTCTTTCCTGAGATAGATAATCCTAATATGCTTTTCAATAGCCAAATACTCCCTTCACCTCCTGAAAACTTGTTGTTATAATTTGCTGATTTTCCAACAGACATTTCGAAGCAGTGTGAGTAGATTATATTCGTAATAGACTTACAAAATGAAAATCTGCCATTTAATTGTTTTCACTATATGTGACAAGCTATATAATTTGAGAAAAGAGACGAAACTGTAATATTCCAGCATCTTCTGAATGTCCTACGAAACCTTTGGCAAAGAAATCCTGATATTTTACAATCTCTGAGCGGATTGGATGGGTTTATTTGATTATGATAATAATTATTAATAAAAAAAACCACTCAGTATAAAAGTCGCTTAATCTACAAAGTCGTTTATACGGAGGCCGTAAGAGAAAATTGTCGCAAGAAATTAATGTAGTAGCAGATACGAAGGAAAAGCCAATTACCTATTACTCAACATTCTCGATGAATTTCTTCCACTAAATAAAAGAAGTTTAAAAAGATTTTGTGCGAAATAGGAAATCAATGATATATCTTTTCTTACAGTGATTGCTAAAGTGGGAGTCGCGAAATAATTTCTGTCGGAAGACGAAACGATTTGTTGTATTTTATTTTGCTACTTAATTCTGCATATTTATTTAGGACATTTAATCTGTAGTTATCAATTAATTGCTGGAAATTACACATATTTACTTTTATATTATTTTATTATTACACCCTTTTTACACATATCTTTTGTAATAATATTCTTTCAAAACCAACTCTGCATGTGCAAGTGCATTGCAATACTAAAATGTTTATGAACACTATTCTAACGCTTGGTTAAGCCTTTAACATAATACGCAAAAATATGGCATCACGAGACTTTATGTTAATTAAAGATATATAAGTACCGTTATGAAAGAAGTAATTATTCATTGTCAATGATATTCAGCTCAAATTGAATTTGGTTCAGTCTTGCACATCAAGAATGGCTACTGGCAAATTTGGTAATACATTTGATGCACAGTATAATGACCATTTGTTATACCGATCATTCCAATAATATTAATCGATACAAACATCTCCATATTATGAGAGTACATTAAAATTCTTTTCATTGTATAAACATTCCTTATGAAACCTTATTTCTGTAGGACGCGAGGGATGGTTATAACGAGAATCAACTGTATTATGGATGTTTGTGACGGCGATAATTCCATTATAAAGATTGGTAAAGTTTTTGTTTATATTACGTTATTCTTTTATGCATTATAATGGTCGGACGGAACTTTTTATTCAAATACAGCAAACGATTTTAATTCCCGTACAATACTTTTTCTTCTTCACATCCTTTCTTGAGTACTGCCGCGTTTTGTAATTGAGCAACGTAAGTACACTGATGGCCACCCAAATTGCAGCACCAAGAAAGACAAGAGATATCACAGCAAAATTTATTTAGTAGATGACACGTTGACCAAGTATCAAATGATTAAATTTATAGACTCCTGTGAAGTGTGGTTGCTTCCAGAATCAGTAGCCAGAGTAGCCTCCATTCTTGGAGATCACCTCTGCCATACACCTCGGCATTGATTCAAAGAGACTTTGGATGTGTTCTTGGAGTACAGCAGACCAAGCAGCTTCCACACGTTGCCAAAGTTGATCTGGTGTGGCAGCTTGGGATGCTTGCTTCAATCGTTCGGCAGCCATGGACCACATGTTTTCTATCGGCGAAAGATACGGAGAGTGAGCCGGCCAGGGAAGCAATTCAATCTGGCGATTGACGAAGAACCCTTGGGCAATGCGTGCCACGTGTGGTCGCGCATTATCCTGCTAAAATATGGTTGTGCGCAAACCCTGAAGGTAAGGAAGGACAACTCCAACACCTCGGAGATGTAGCGCTGGCTGTTTAAAGTACCGGCAATGCGTACCGAAGGAGTGGGAAAGAGATATATCTATACTGCCCCATACCATGATATCCGGTGCAGGACCAGTGTGGCGGTGCATAACGCAGCTGTTCAGCATCCTCTCTCCATGGGGTCTCCAGACTCGAATCCGACCATAGTGGTGTTGCAGACAGAAACGTGACTCGTCAGTAAAGACAATTTCATTCCATTCTGCCGTCCACATTCTTCTTTCATCGTACCATTGGCGGCGGAGACGTCTGTGGTTCTGCGTCAAGGGTAGACGAAGCAATGGACGTCTTGCGAACAGACCAGTGTGCTGTAAACGATTTCGAATGGTGCGCGCAGACACTGGATGATGCGTTACAGACTGAATGTGCTGTGCTATGGTTCGTGATGTGACTGAGCGATCCGTCACTGCCATGCGCACAATGTTCCTGTCATCACGTGAAGTGGTGCACTGAAGTGGATGAGATCGAACAGGTCAGTCCGTCATACCCTCCTGCATCCAACGGTCGCATATCCGCATTACAATTGTTTGGTTTCGTCCAACACGACTACCGATTTCCCTGAAAGATAATCCTCACTCTCGGTAGGCCACTATCCTTCCTCTGTCGAACTCGGATGCTTGATCAAACAAAGATCGCTGTTTACTACGAGGCATAATTAATCATTTATTTTTCAAAAAAAACCACGAGAAAAACACAATTGCCGAACATGGCGCCACAGGCGCGCGTGATGTGCGTCGGCGCTGAAATTCTAATCATTTGCATATCTCACCTCCGCTAATGCATGTTGTAAATTTCATGTTATTTGCATGCTTCCTTCAGGGTGTTGCATTTACGGTGGCCAGCAGTGTAACTCAGTAGTAAGTAACTCAGTCTTCAAAGCTTGTAAATGAAAACAATTAATTGTTTTTCATACTATCGAAAAATACTTTCGCACATTTTCTGATTATAAGTGTGTTATAGGATTAGCTACAACGGTATGCAAGTATACTAGGCTAGGAAAATACGCTTTGAAATGTAACGAACTCCAAAGAAGAAAAAAAGAGGAGATGATTTGGATTCGCATGCAGTGAGATGTTTTTAGAATTCAGTTTATGGAAAGGCAATATACGAATTGAGTTGATACTGACGTAGAAGGGCAAGTCATTAATTATCAACTAGAATCATTCATCTCAAAATAGACTATAATTTTGCTGCAAAGCTCTTTTACTGAGTTGTTATGTTTCTGCATTTTCCATGATGGCTGTCTCAAGCAAACATAGTAGAATGCTTTGAAATATACACTTAAATTTTGACATAACGTGACAGAAATTTAACCTTTGAAATACAAATTACTAAAACATTCAACATCTTCCAGAGCACGTTATTTACAATGATTAAATTCATGTTTGATTTCGAGAAGAATTAGGTGCGCCTTCTATGTGTAGTCGATCATGAGAAGGGAAATTTCAACAGGCGGAAAACAAGCTGTATGAATATATAAAACTAATGATCAAGAAACGATTCACTAAAAAGATGAAAATTTCCCAAAGACCAATGTATAGAGACATTAGGTATTTTC
>KK121147.1:433165-578524 GCA_000611955.2 Stegodyphus mimosarum
TAGCCGGGATTCGAACCTCGGACGTCTCGAATACGCGCCGAGCTTGCTGATCACTACACCAGGAAGGCATGCAAAGAAGGGAGAAATACCGTATAAATGTATCTAAAATTTTGAAGCTAAAACTGACAATAATGATGCAGTATTTAAAATTTGGATGGCTTAATGGGAAGTATGCGAGAAGCCATGATGCCTATCAGAAGCTTTGTGTTATTCTTTTAAACCAAGCTGCATGTAAAAACAATAAACCGATAATGCATTGTAAGATATTTTCTCCCCCCTTTCCGCATGCCTTCCTGGCAGACTGGAAGCACGCTCGACGTGCATTCGAGAGGTCCGGAGTTCGAATCCTGGCATTTTTTACGTTCCAGCAGCGATATAAACATAATGACTCAACAACTGCCATCCGAACTAAAAGGTGGTGGACGATAATTCGTCAGCACCATGATTTCGTGATTCTGGTCCCCAAATCCTCAGTCGCCCTTTAACAGGGGCAGTACGTAAGGTATTTTCTCCCTCCTTTCCACATGCCTTGGTGGTGCAACTGGAGACACGCTCTTTGCGTATTCGGGAAGCCCGGAGCCCGAATCCCGACAACGACATTGCATAATTTTAACTTTCCAGCAGCAATTTAACCTAATGCCTCTACATATTTAATGCAAGACAGATTGGATGGTTATTTAAAATGATTTCTTTTAGCATTTAAGGGCGAAACTAAATATGGTGAGCAGAAAGCTAATCGAGAAGTAACAGTTCTCTTAAGTGACTGAATGACGGATACTGAAAAACTTACAAATCAAGTAACTTAAATATTCAGAAATTCTAATCACTTGAACGAAATTGAAGCCTCATGAGAAATCTTAGTAAATAACTCAATATCATGAATCACGACAAGCATTTCTGACAAATTTTTGAATTGCTTTATAATGCAAATGGCAATTAAAGCGAGAGTAAAGTCTTCGTAAGGTGACAACTGCGCTGTCCATTAAGATTTCAACAGTTTGAAAACCGAAAAAAAATGTTTATTTACTATTACACACTATCTCCATTCTTTAGACTTTCAATACAAGGATTACCATGTTTCAGACGCAATAAGAGGAAAGCGGTCTTGAGAAAAATCATTGTGCGATGGATAAAAATAAAATTTACAAAGTGAATACTTTTACAGTAATACATCTCTTCAAAACAACACAAAATGCTATTATTGAAAAAAAATATTTAAAAAAAATCTAAAAGCCTTCATATTTTATATTACGCCCAAAGAATCGTTTTTAGTTGAATTGAATTTTATGGTTTAAGTGCGAAGAACATGATATTTAATAAATAAAGGCAGCACACAAAACGGTGCAAAAAGCCTCTTTGGGCATAATGTAAAATCTAAAAGCTTTCAGTTTTTTTTAGTCCAAAGGGGCTTTGTCCCTGGACTATTGTTTTTGTTTTGCGATTTTGCGTTGGAAACATTAAAAGTCTGAATCACTTTTCAAACTATTGCCACCAAATCCCGCAGCCCTGTATCATATTTAAAGAACTTAAATAATGAGGAATTTGCATAAATGTATATATATTTCTCCAAATGTGATAAAACAACGGTACCTAGAGCCATCCAATTTTGAATAACTGACGTTTCCACCCGAATATGCACATCTGGAAGTCGGAATTTGGAATTTGTTTTATTATCGATTAATTTCATATTTTGTAAAACTTTAACGAATTTTTGATTAACAGACTCAAGGATTTTAAAGCGACCAATGACAAAGTTGTAGAGAAAAAATATTTTTTTCCAGGGCGTGAGACTGTGTATCGGAAATTCTGAAGATGAGCTCATTTTAAAATTATTTTGCGATATAGCTTTGGAACTAAATTTTATTATTTAAGTGCGAAGAACATGATATGCAGATGTGATACTGTATATCATGATACATACGGACAGAATAAAAGACTGTATTTTTGCAAAGCAGATTGTAAAATGGGTTCAGAAAAGATTTTTTCGTGGCATCTGTATGTACTTACGTATGAATGTCGCATAACTCAGAAACGAGTTATGTATATTATAATGTTCCTCACTGCTTGGTCTATGCTGAACTTAAACAGGATCTGACTGAACTGTGGAGCGACGTTTCGCTGATTTCACGTGTATAACAAAAAGTCTAGAGAAGAGTTAAAATACCCTTTGTTCACTCAACGAAATATTTACGGACGGCCCCTTCTTGGGAGTACACGGAAGCCTCCCCTCGGGCTTCAGATCGAGATACGAAAAGTAAGAAACTAATCTAATACTAAACTAAACTGACTTAGACGAAGCTAGACACAAATACCTAACATAGTTGTCCCTTAATTTAATCTAGCCGGCGATTATCAACAACCACGTACAATACGGCCGAGCATGGTAGATTCAATAACGAAGTAGACTGACGGCAAATACGCGCTACTAAGGACTTCCAACCTGTCTGTCTCGAATAAGCTGATACTTCTGTAAATACTCCTTCTAACTCATTTGCATACAACGCGATACTAAAAACTCATTCTGGTAGGGAACAATAATTGGGAAACGAGAATAGACACTAAAGCATGTTTAAACTCGAAATAACTGTCAGAAACTTAAAGTTACCTTAAGAAAGTTAGAAACTTAAAGTAACGTAATCTGGATCAGGTGCGGCCAACAAGCCCATCGTGATCGACCGGTCGATGGCTAAGGCCATTTTGGTCGATCGCATGCCAGTTTAAAAACAGAAACTGATTACACGGCATGATATATAGAGAACCAAGTTTGCAATTACAATCAGAGAGGCATTTCAATTATTCTCTAATTGTATTTGCAATTACAATTAAAGAGCGTTTTGTTTGTAATGCACTATAGTAGAGATATAAATAAGCAGTGCAACTACAGTTATTGTAGAAAGGAACCTACGCTTTTGTTAAGTACAGAATTCTGGCGACATAGGTACTTTGTTCTTTAATATAGGCCGGCATTAGCCTGAATTTTGTCACGCTATTTCCGGCACCTCAAGTAATCCCCGAGTGGGAAAACCGTGCGTACATAGCCACATAGGAAAATCCTTAATTGAACAGGAAAAGGAGGAAGCTCTAGCCTCTTGAGTTGGCTAAGAACTGGCAGCCAAGGTATTAGAAAATGAAAATTTGAAGATGATTTTTGAAAATATGTTAATAAAATATATCCAAGCATCCCTAAATGTAGAAAATATATTTATTTCTTGTTTCGAATCCCTCTGAGAATTTGCATTTTCCTACTTGAAGTTAGCGAAGACTAAGCAACGTTCTGCTTTGACTGATGCACATACTGAAGATCCTTTAATATTAGTTTTGTCAGGATATGCATCTAATTATGATTCCTTGGTTAAAGACAGGAACATTCAATCTTGTCATTAAGTAAAAGTAATAAAATACATTCCTTTTTCTACCTTTCTCTTTAATGTTTTGCTAAAATTATCAGTCAATAAATTTGTTTTTTATGTTTATCTGGATGTTTAAATTTTAGTCCATAAACTGTTAGTTTTGTACTGTAAAATATATGTATAATAATAATTTAATATTTTAAGTACTTGTTTAAAGTACTTCTTTAAAATAGGCCTGTGACAAAGGGTCGATTGCAATGCCTTTTTTAGAATAAAGTAGATCTTTTGGACACAAAGTTGAACACCTTTGATCTGTATCACCCGGCTCGATGAGCTCAGTATTTTTATTCTTATATGCCAGTAAAATGTGAATTTTTTTCTTTGAAAGCGGTTGAATTATGTTGTTCTTATGCTTCGGTTAAGGTTTTTAAGCCTTTAGTTCATCTGCATGCAATTGTTGTAGAATTATCAACAATTTAAAAGTTTGAAGGATGCTAGGCCGAGAAATATTTTATATTTGAACTTTTAATAGAATAGTTGATTAAGTCAATTGGTCCAGGAACTACAGTGTCTTTTTGCCCAGGGGGAACAAAACTTAACTGTCAGTTTCGCACACCGAAAATTTTGTCTTCCTGTCCGTTGGCTGAATGACGTGTTTTGGCGTAGAAACTGTAATTGTAAAATAAAAAAAAGGCTTGTTTCTGTTTTTAAACTGTATCTGTGTTTTAGGATTTTCTGTATTTTACAATTTTTAATGAAGATGCTTTGAGTTTTTATATATTTTTAGCTTGCCGGTAAATGAGAACCGAATGGATTGAATGAGAAATATATCTCTCATGATATTCCACGGAATAAATTTAAATGAAGTGCAGCAAAAAATGTGTATAATTCAATAGGCCGTATAAGAAAGTCATGAGGTGTCCGCATCAGATATTTTATATATGTTTTAAGACTTACAAAGAAACTGAAATTCATGAAAAATAATTTGAGACAACATTAACATTCCCGAAATCCACTAATAAAGTTGATACTGTTTATGACGCATTTTGCATTACCTTTTCTATTATTTTAACCATTTCAATTGAGAAATTAATTGTATCAACCTTCCCACCTCTACGATCTAGTTGTATAAATCGATAAAGGCCGTCTTTTATCGATTTATGGAACCTTCCAAGCGGCATGACTCCGAATATGTAGTATTTTCTTGAGAGGAAAACATATTCTATCCAAAAATATATGAATATTTTTGAAACCATGCTGCCTAGGTAGATCACATTCATATGGATGTCATAGATTGTCCTAGTTTTTATGTTAGGTTTCTCAATTAAATATTAAAGTACTACGGATATGTAACTGCTTTTTCATCTTTTCCTAACCATGGATTATTCTACAGTGCAGCTTATTAAGCTTGCAAGTAAACATAACAGAATCCTTCGGGCGCAAACGTAATTTCTTATCGTCTATATCGAAATAGGCTTCCATCAAGGGTCTAATACATTAGTTGCGATCCTGTTTCAGAGCAAAGGTTTTGTAATTTTATTTTCGGATCTTTTCCGCAGAATTTAGAGATTTCGAAATCACAGATTTTATTAAAAAAAGAAAGATTTTTAAGCAGTAAAATATCAAAAGATAGATCCACATTTCATAGTATTATTTCACAAAAGCTGCATCTATTTACTTCCTTTGATGCTTGTAAACTGTTAAATTGTAGGCCATAGCTGTCTACAAAGCAGATTACAAAATTACGCACAATGGTTTTATTTATTTAATTACGGCAAAGCACTCGAGGACTATTTGCCTAAGGAAAGAGATCCGTTCATGGAGGATTTTTAAAGGGAAACTGGCTTGTATACATGTTACACATGGGAAAACGTCCATGCAACCAGCCTGTTCGCCGGGGTTCGAAACCTGAACCGAATTATCAGTGGTTAGCGCCGTTACCGCTCGCCTGCTGGTGGACCTATGCAAAATAAGGTACTAAACTATAAACAAACTAATGTCGATAACTTCTGTGTTAGTTATCGTTTGACTGTATGCTGACTTTTTAGCTAAAAAGATCTAAGCGCTGTATTGTGTTACGTTTACTATTAAGATGGATCTGTGAAGTATGCGAATGAATCAATTCTCCCAATCTGCAGTATATTAAGTATTATAACTGCTCGACAAATTCAAAAATTCGACAATTTCTATCCTATTATATATTCTGTGAGATAATGCTATGTGTCCTGTTCCAGGACAGTCTCTTACAAAGTTGCAAAAATATTTAAAAGCGGTATTGGGTATATAAACTTAGAATAACATTTTCAGAAACTTACGTGTTAAAAATAAACCTGCACGAGAAAACTGATTTTTAGAGATCAGCTTTACGTAGCTGTCTTAAAATATTCAACTAAGTGCTGTTTGCTGTAGTGTCCTTTCGTAGAAATTCGATCTAATTACAAATGACGGAAATGGAGGAAGTTTATTTCCTTTGTAATTAAATGGACTATTTGTGACTTCCTTCGATATATGCATTTATTTCAGTTTTCTTGTTTAAAATAAGTATAACATAGTCTTTCAAAGACGACTTACTGAAGTTTTCAAATTTGACGTTTCTATCCATACGTTCACCTGAAACTACACAACCGTTACTACAAAGCCTTTGAATAATTATTAAAAATATCCATAAATATATGTATTTTGAAATTGACATTGTTGTAAATTAATCCATAATAAATAGTACATAAAAAGATGTTCGTAAAGTCATAATTGCAAAAGCTCATAATTAATTTGCCTTAAGAAATCAATGACAATTTATTGTAGACTGTTTAAACGTTAGAACGCTTCACGAAAGTTCTTTATCTGTTTAAAACAGTTCCGTACATTGTAGGATAGAAAAGAAGAAAAGAATTAGCTTCTACATTACTTAAGTTGAACAAAATATAGTTTTCCCTCTTTTTTTCAGAGGCTTCATCATTTATTAGGTAATAACATTTCTCCATCAAGACAGTTGTCAAAAATAGGTGCTGGAACTTTACAAACGTATTAACTCTTTACAAAGCCATTTTTCCTAGCAGTGGAATACCAATGTAGGTTCATTAAATAAAATTAATCTCTTTCAATGTCTTTTTTGAAGGGGAAGTATGGTTTCCAGTTTCCATTGGGTACTATTAAATAGTAGAGCACTTCATACTTCATTTTACTTTTTATGTTACATTACATAATATTTATAAAATATATGTAATATAACCTTATGAGAGAAATTGTAAAATAGCAAAGTTTTAATTAATAGATGGCTCCTTTTCTTCATATTACTTAACATGAAATTTCAGAACACTTGGCTCAAAATGTAGTGGGACATTATAAGGTGCTCAAACATATTTTGGTTTGTTGTCATGTGCTAAGCACATGACAACAAATGGCAGCACCTGAAGGTTTTTTGAAAACCTAGGCGTAGGACCACTAATTTAGTCAATGAAACTACGTCTAAAGTAGTTTTTTTATTGCTGAGGAAACACTGGTCATCGTTTGTGGGTACGACTTAAAAATCTTTAAATCAACTCTCGTGATAGCCAAAGATAGAAACCTTATTAGTCTTAAGGTTCCAATTCTCATCTACTTGTTTTCCACAGAATAAAGGTGGCACTGACAATTGTCAAATTGTTGTGTATCAAATTCACTTAATTATTTAAGTTTGACTTAGAACTAATTTTTATTATTATTCTGAATTTATGCTACACAACTTTATTTTATTTAATATGCTGTATTTATATTTGCTTTGGTTTAATTTTAATTAGGGGTTTCTGGTAGTTAAGATTTGTACGTATCTTCCACTCGTTACTCGTAAACGCGTTGAAACACACAATGGAATTGGGTGCTTTTCTACGTAATAAACTTGATTTAATATTACTTAACTGAAGTTGATCATTTATTAATTTATATCACTGGATGCAGAAAAATTAGCCTTTTAATTTAAGATCACTTTCAAGATTCTAGCTTTAACAGTTTTTAAGTTACAATCAATTACTTAACTAAACTTTTACACTTTGCTTGTGAAAAGGATTTGGGGGAAAAGGAGTGAAGAGTCTCACTTTTAGCTGGATTCTAAGCCTTTACTTACGTGTTAAGAGGAATACAATGAGAATTTCCGGTGGGGTCGTTTCGGTTGTAAGTTTTTTGCTCGCACCTGCATCCGATTCTTCGCATTTCTTTTGGCGTGCTTGACGATATTTGAATTTGTGTTTAGTTCAACACCTCAAAATTTGGGAAGATTTTTGCAGGGTTGTGTTCGAGGTGTGGAGTACTGGATTTTTTCACCTTGTGTAGCGGGGATTGGCGATATATGGTTTTCTGCTTTGACAAAAAGCCGGTGCAGGTGTCGTTCCTTCTCTTTTTTTTGCCTGACTTGACGCTGTTCTTTCTTTGCTTTGAGCACGGGTTTTTGTACAGTTTTAAGGATATTATTCATATAGGAAGCGTTCTTTTTTAAAATGAGTACTTAACAAGAAGTAGTACTGGCCTCGCCCTTATTCAGAAATGTTTTTCTTGTATTACATCTTACCTAAAAGGGCGGTTTGCCCCTCAATTTAATCCTAAAGAACGTAAATCTTCGAATCTACTTCAGCATTGATTGGAAAATCTGCTTTTGATCCTATTTGCTTCGCTGTACAACTGGGGACGACTGCCATGGTCTGGTTTTATCTTGATTTGTTCCTGCGACTAGTTTGAGATGGTGATGATTTCCTGTTGTGTTCTGAAGGCTGCGGCGACCATGCCGGCTAGCGTTTTCGACGTAGGCTTAAGTTCCTGAAAGTTTCCAGTTGGTGGACGGACCATTCCTGTCTACGCCTGGAGCCGTCGATGGAGTTTCTGGAAGTTTGGCTGTGTTATTCGGTTAAGCTAAGTTTCCTTTTGTCGTTTCCTTTCTTAACTGGGTTTATCTTAATTAATAGAAAGAATGAATTATCCTAAATCGTAACTTACTATTTGTTTTAATTAATTGTTAGAAGGGTTCTCCCTATTTGAAAAATGGTAAATTATAATTGGGTTAATTTTTTTAATGAGTTTGTTTAAAGATTTTTAATTGTTAAGAAATTAGAAATTTTGTTTTATTTGGTGAACTACAAAACAATGCTGAGTTAAGCTATATTGTAAAAACTGTACTTGCTGAGTTTAAGAAAAATTGGAAAATTAAAATAGAATTTTCGCTCCTTGTTAATATTCTAAATTTCTTAAGAAAGTGGTTCTGCAGTACTCTGTCAATTGAATACAAAAATGTTAGAAAACTTTTGACGAGCTATAATAAGATAGCTAATTTTAACTTTTTCTAGATTGGTGGTATTCTTTAATTCCCTGTGAAATAAAAAAAGAAGGTAATTGCAAGTTGTTAGGAACAGCAGATTTCCTTTAATTTTCTGTGCTATAATAAAGAAAAAAAACTTAAATAATTATTAAAGGAAATAGTTGTTATGAATTTTTATAAATTTTAACTCAATGAAATAGTTATGCTTAATTAATAGTTATAGAAGTTTTATGTTGTTTATTTTGAAATTGCAGAATTTGTTGAAAACACACGTTTATGTTTCACTGTTAAAAATTTGTAAAATCAGGTTATTTTCATGAATGGTTTTAGTACTAAAATTGATTTTTACATAATTTGATATGTTTCAAAAAAAATAAATTCTAAGGCTTTCTTGAAAGTTATTACTGATTTATGTGTTTCTTCTTTGATACGTTAGGACACTTTGATTCACTAGCATCAAGGTGCATTGGGTTGCTCACTAAATTTTAAATTACACAACGCAATTGTAAATTTTGTTTAGTTGTAGTCACTCCATCCCAGTTGGAGTTAACCGAATCGGTGAAGAAGTAAAGGAATGGATACCACTATTTTCGGAACATCGTCCAGTTTGATGACACTCTAGAACTTGATCAAATTAATCAAATCAATCGTATAACTTCCGTATAACGGGCTGGCTGCATGGGTGTTTTTCCCCATGTGTAACGCGCTTTCGAGTCCGTTTCCGTCAGAGAGTTTTCAACAAAGGCATTCCTTCCCTTAGGCAGAATGCACTTTAGTGCTTTGCCATAATCAAGTAATCCAAACCAAACCAAACCCTTCATTAGATGCTTGCAATATCCTGTTTGCTTTTTTAAATTTTCCTCTGTTTAGCTTTACTTTTCTTTCTTCATTTATTCAAAATCAGTACAAAAAAATAGAGCTTTTGGTCTGAAAACTCTCCTGAGAAACAAACACTGGAGTCCACCCCGACCTTACTCGTAAGAGCTTTGATTATAAGAAGTAAAGGTTTCTCATATCTTTGCACTCCTTATCCAGGTGCTTATGTTTTACTTATCCAGCTGCTTATCCAGATTTACTCCTTACCCAGCTGCTTATGTTGCTAATCCTTGTGGTTAAAATCGCAAATAGGGTCGAAGTATTTCGTGCCAGATCAATATATATTCGTTGCTTTTTGTATTGCTAACAGATGGCCTCCAATCAGAGATGATAAAATAGCTTACGGTACACATTTAAAAACTGATGAATGTGGTGGCAAATATACGTTTCACAACTATAAAAAATGTTACAGACTAACTATTATGCATATTTTAAAGACAAATATGCAAAACGTATGTGTTCAGGGAAAACAATACAAAACAAGCAAATTTTTCAATGCATTAAGCGTGCCCAGATAGTGCGTTGAGATGCTGAAAGGAGGATGCTTGTCATTTCCCGTGTAGAATGGAATTCATTGTTACCCTAAAGTATAGATTTCCGATATGTGTTTTATCAAGAGGACTGTAGATGGTAATGAATCAAGTGCTCAAAGGAGGTATAAGGTAATTGTTCATTGCACCTGTTTTTGATAACCGCTTCATTTCAGCACAGCCTCATTGATAAAATATATGTCGCGAGATCTGTGTGTCTGCAGCAATGCATGTAGCTCGAAATCTGTCAGGGAAAGTAATATTTACATCAGATGAGGGTTTTTAGCTTCCGCTCAGCAGAGCTGTGTTCAACCTCAGCGGGCAATTTTGGGACGCGCATTTCATTAAAAAATATTGTTTTCGTCTCTTCTCTGCATTTTTTCGCTTTATATTTTTGCCAGTTATTTTCCGAATACCATGTATAAAAATCCTTTCATACGAAAACTTTCTTCGTTAGGCTCATTTGCAGGAAAAGTTAATGCGGCTCGTTTTGTAAAAACTCAAAAAATGTAATGCACTCAGAAAATGAATACCTTTGAAACACAGTTTAGTATGATAGAGTTCGAAACACGGTTCAAAGCAAAGTTCAACTTAGCAATCTTTGCTCCAGATACGTATTTCTTTGCGAATTTTGTTTTTCTCATTTGCGTCTTTTCTTGCATTTTTCCTTTTTTGCCATTCGCATCTTTCTTTCATCAATCGCGGAACGTTTTCTAGCAGCCATTTCTAATTAGAAAAAGGCGGCAAACATAGTTAAGCGGTAAATACCAAGTACCTTAAAATGCCGCAATTTAGTGGACAACTAATGACATCTGTTGGTCAAAGCCTAAATTAAACGTCTAATACAGTATATAATTTATTTCACTGGTAGAACGATGAAAAGTCAGGATGCGCCCTTCAACAAAGGAAGAAAAACACATGCCGCGAAAATCGCGAGATGAGCAAATTTTGCTACGTTTGAGTTGCCCGTGGAAATCACAGGATAAGCAGAAATTATGAGAGAAGTTATCCCGTTAAAAGCCTATGGAAACTGCGGGAGAGGGTTAAATTTATTTTATGTTATTGTATATTTTGCGCGTATAATTTAGACATGTGTCTTATTATTCATATTGAAAATTAAAAATTATTATTCGATTTTAAAAGTGTGTAATAATTAGCAAATGTGCATTCTCAAACTCAGAATAATTTTTAGACTTATTTTTTCACTTTTAATAGTCATGCAGGAAGCTTTCATTTTAGAATAAAATATTGGAAATAAATGAAAGATATCTTTCTGGTGTAACATTATCTAAGGTTTGTTAGACATTTTTAAAAATCCAAAATAAAATAATATGTTTGTGTATTTAAGTTTTACTAACATCTTTTACGTTAATTTCAATCTTGACCTTGTCTCGCTCTCTCAGACCAAATATTTATGTAAACCGTAAAGCGAGCGGAGTATTTTAAAACCAGGGTGTTATCTTAATCATGATTTTATTGGAAATTATTCCATGATATACTATCCAGCTATCGTTCTGTGAAAACTGCCCGAAGTTGTGATTAGAGATACAGAAGATTTAATGGAACTAAATTGGCGTTCTAAACTATGTATCACATAGCTCAGTCTGTTTCCATTTTAGTTTTACTCTCCACAAGTTGCGGATAATAAAATTGTAGGTAAACGAAGTCTTCTTGTGCAATCAGTCTTTTCTTACTGCAAGAATTCAGACTTAATTTCTTATGCATAAGTTAGAGATTAAAGTGTAAATAAGCCAAATTTATGTAGCTTGCTAAATATTACAAAGTGTCCTCATGTATATATTAAGGTAACAAACACTACAACTCTCTGAAATTAAATGCATATTATTCACTGAAGATTGCTATTCACTTTCTTCCAGTCAAGATATGTTTGCATTACTTCATTCAAACAAGTAAATCTTCGCATAAAAATATGCAAGAAGACACCTTAGAATAGATTTACAAAGTATCAACACCTGAATTGGTGTACTCAAAATATCAAGCATCCAAAGAAATTTCGCAGAGCTGTCTCTGAGGTGCTAATATCAGTAATTCGGAAAGATTATGTGCTGCATGTAAATGACATCACAATTAATTATAAATAGTTTTTCCTCATCAGTATTCACAAAATGGGAAGAGTGATTTTTGATGGTTTCTTGTCACTAGCCTTAGAAAATGCTTCAACATGCAAAGGATAATATGACATCATCAAATGAAAGTACCTTTTGTTGATGGCTCTGCTTATTTATATTGAGCATTTGCCAAAGTTGTTTAGATTCATGCATTACAAAATGTACGAAACATGTACAGAAACACATGAGACTTTAAAGTTCGCTTCCTCCAAATCAGAATCAGTTAGTTCGGCCATGTATAAAATTATTAATTTTCCCATAATGATTTCCGATTGCTACATCAGACACATTTATAATAATCTTAGTGAAGTTCTCTGAAACTTTCAATTTTGTTACACAATAACAATTAAGTATTTAAGTCTCCATGTCTCGATACTTTCTCGGAGTGTAGCTCTTTTTATCGGTGTCGTGTAGATTTCTGAATTACTATTTTACAGTGCTTAATGATGATATTAATTTACAGTAATAATGAATAATGAAATTTGTTATGGTCATATTTGAGAAATAATTTTTCTATATTATAGTGTTGTTTAAATTCTTTCATTTGATTTGGGTAAAGTTCCTTTAAGCTAGCGAAAAGCCCTGGTATAGCTAGGCGGGTTTTAAATTCTCACGGACCGAGAAATTTGGGGCAAGGGTCGGCGACCAGCTGCATTTTTGGTCCTCTTATCTTTCGGGGTGGAACACATGTTTTGCTCGTTCGGTGGCAAACAGCTCTAGCGGCGGCGATTCTTGATAGAATAATGGGGTGAAAGTATTTGGGAGGAGAACTTGTGCTTTGTTTATTACCTACTGGTGTCGTGATTTTAACCGATTTACGATGTAAACATTTCTTAGTGTTGCACGAGAAATAGGGATATGTCACTGAAAAGAGGGGACTGATTTTTCTTAGAATTTTGGTTAGCATTCATTGCTCTTGTTCTAGTGGTCAGAGAGGGTTACTGTTTTATGTAGGATTGGTTAATTTTAATTTTATGGGCTTTTTGAACCAATAGTGATTATAGAGGCGATCCACATTTTGAGCGTCATGAGTTTTTAAAAATTGGTTGCACGGGTGGCGACAGAGAGATTTGGTCAAATGTTTAAAATATACTTTTTTTAAACGTTTCCGAGCGGCCCCTCGGGCCCGACTGCGGCTTACAGTTGCAGTTAAAAATGATAACCGATGCGAGAACTTGTCTGAGAGCATTGCGGACTCCTTTCGTATCGTCGTCGGAGAATGTGAAAGATGATCGGCGCGACGTCCAATTCTCAAATGTTTGGTTCTGTTTTCGTCGCTGATGTTTTTTCCCTTGCGGAAAAATGTGGTCATTCATGTTAAGTTGGACTTCGTATTATGGAGAATCGGCGAGGCTGACTGTGTGATAATTGCTTTCTACTAATAGTCTGTGCGGGATTTTTGAGAAGGAGGTGAAGTGTAGGAAGGAGTGGTCAAACTTGGTTTTTGGTCTCGAATGAAATAGCCAACCGTGAGTGTCTTGAACAGTTAACAGTTTACTATTTTGTTTCAACAACTATTTTTTTCTTCCGAATATTGTTCCCGACATGTTTACGAAATGATCCGGCAGCTGCCCGAGTCTCACAGACGGTTTGTGTTTGCGGCTTTCGTGAGTGTTTATTATTATTTTTTCTCTCTCTCGTATGGTTTTTTGTTACTGGTTACTTAATTATTAATTTTAAAAAGTGATTAAAGAGATTTAATTGAGGGAAGAATTAAATTGAGGGAAGGAAATTCTTTATTAAAATAAATTTTCACCGTGCATTGAATATTATATCAAGAAGTTTAACTGATTACCAATTGTCTTAAGATAAATTGTTCTTTATTACAATTTGAATTATTTCTTATTAGGAAATTGAAATGTGAGTTGTTTAGTCAAGTAGAAAAAAATGTGTTAGGGACCTGGATCCAGTAATCCCAGCTATTCTGATTAATAAATCTTTTTGACTATTAAATAAAAGTCTTTTATTGATTTATAATTGTATGCTTTTTGTGTTTTTATCTTGTGGTCTACTGTAGGTCACCCATGTGATCCTTTCGAAAAACATGGTTAAACTTTCCATTCGAACCTGGGTAGTTTATTGCGGGCGTAGGAGAATTTAATGATGTTTGTAACTATGCGATCGGATTTATTAATTTAACTAAAATGGTGTATTCACGGCTATCTTCATATCCTTCTCATTAAAATGCTTTAAAATGCCAGAAAATCCCAACATCAAATTCTATACGAGATAAGCCTGCTTTGAACATTGAATAGTTTTAAATCTTGACTGTTCAGTTCACAAAACATGAATGGCCTTCCAAATCTCAGATATATTATTTAGATATTAGATTTATAAGCTTAAGTATGACATTCCATTATAACGTTGTGTTTAAGAAAAATAGGTCGAAATTTAGCAATTTTATGTATGCCTAAATACGTCGTGTACTTACACAGAACAGTAATAAAAATTGTTGCCGTTTCGGATCAAATGAGTGACAGACATACGAGATAAAAGTAGAAAACCAGTTTGTAAAACATGTTTTTCGGGGGTGGGTGGATGTATGTGACTTTATCATATCAAAGACACAACTTCTTTGTAGTCTTTTTATGTCTAAAAATTAAGACTAACAGAAACGAAATGTCTTTAAGACGTCGACAAGAACTCTTTAATCAAAGACAGAATTTATCAGAATTTTATTTTAGGCCTATCTACAGACTGAATGCTGCATTATAGTTGAAACGGTCATAGATCAAAACCCTCCCACAGACTATTATGTTTCATCGTGCATGAAAGGTGGTATTTCAGCCATGGCCTCACCAGTATCAAACCACTGCTACTCCACTTACTAGCTGGAAGTGCTAACCACTTAATCCATGACAGCTAGAGAAAGGAATTGCGTCAACTCTTTGGAAACTAAAGTTGGATTCTGCAACAGAGGCGGGATGAATTTAAAAGAATAAAATGGAAACGTTAAAGCTACTGTAATATGCGGAGGAAAGTCAGAGCACACTGTATCTATTCACTAATAGTGGCATAAGTATGGCTACCGACATTTAGGCAAATCTTTTGGAAGACTTCGATGTTGCTTTAGCAGTCTACATCAGACAGGGCGAAAGTGCGGTTAGCGAGCTGCATGAGATTTTCCGACACCTTAACTGCTGCTCTTGAGTCACTTGTGGCCCTCTTAAATGAGATTTGCTTGCAACAAATAGTAGCTTATTTTTTTAAATATAATTGCATTTTGAAACAGATATCATCCAATGATAGGTTTCTTTATTAATCACTAATTTATTAAATTATATTACGTATGTAATAATTTAGTCAATTTCAAACCGTACCTGTAGTCAAAATAACAAACAAAACTGATAATAATTCTTCTACCAATTACTACCACTTTCCTTTCAAGGGCTATCAAGACTGCACATATAATGGCCATCCAGATCGCACAAAATATGCAATATAGAAGGTAATTTAAAAAGTAATGCTGTCTAATATTTTTGTGTTAGGTTATAATATTATTTGATGCAGTTTCTGCTTCCGTTTTGCTGTATAATTTCCTTGTTTCGTAACTGTCGTGATTCATTATCTTGGAAAACTGCTGTTCCTTACAGGACACTATTTTATTGCATACTTGAATGGTCCGGGTAATAGCTAAAGAAACCTCTTTCAAGGAAAATCGCTGTCTACGCAGGCCTCTTTCACTCAGAAAAAGAATTTGAAATTTGAGAGGATTCTGTAGTTGGTGAGGTAAAACTTCTCTCTCGTACTTTGTTGGAAGATTAGTCATAACTTTCTTACATGCGAGTGTTCTTCAAAATTAATTCACTATTCCTAAGCAGGTTATCTAATTTTTATATTATTTCCTTGGCAATTTTCGAAGTGATTCCCAGCAATAGCTGGAGTTGCGCTTTTCCCGTATGAAATTCTACCTATCATGACAACTCCATTGTTATTTCAGACAGAGATATCACCCCTTTCATCAAAACATGTTGATATTGTTCTCAGGTCGCGAAGAGAATGGGCTTCTCCATTGGATAGACAACAATTTCATTTCTGGTCAAAGATTTTAATTCACGTCTTGTCAGTTGCCGTTATTTGAGATAGAAACCTTTCACTTAAATCATCAAATCTTCGTTTAAAGAATATTTATTCTATTCAACAATAATGGACACAATTTTCTGTTTTTTACGAAGGTTCAGTCAAAATATGGAGTACTAATGCTAGTGAAATCGTTGCAGTTTATGATATTTTCTAGCATGCTGTTTCCCTAACTTGTTTCTTTCTAGCTTGCGGCAAATACGCTCAAATTTAGGTCCGATTCTAGGCTTTTTGCCACCAGATTCTTCTAAAATTTTTCGCCCCTTAGTTCTGCCACCCTTTGCAGTTGCACTAGTTGCTCCGGCTCTAGTGCCGGTACTATGCTTTTTTAACATTTCTTTAATTTTTAGCCTTACTAGTCTTCTATCAGCTTTTACCCTTGATACGTCCTTCTCGAAACCAAGAAAAGTTTAGTAACCCAAGAAATGTTTTTACTATAAACCACTGACAGATCACTACAAATTTCTCGCAATATGCTGTGAAATGCTATTGGAGTTCATCTCCATCAACCTTTCACTTTTAAAGTATGGTTTTTCATTTTCTAGAGTCACTGTACCTCCACACTTCTACAGACTCGAACACTTGTAACCTCAAAATGGCATTCTTAAGTGGGTGTTTACTTTTGACTCAAACATTTAGCTTCAGATAACACGTCTGTACGCAGTCTATCCTGCCATCCACTTCTTGTACAAAATTTGAAGCGTATTTATCAAAGTTTATCGGAAGATCTTCTGGCGCTGCTATGAAATCTGGAAACCAGGTAAATACTCGATTTACCAACAAACAGGCTTACTTTTAAAATTATAACATAATTTATGAACACGACATAGCAGGGAACAACATGGAAATGTTGTATAAATATAACATGGAAATGTTGTATAATGTTAAGTATAAATATCAGAATTTGTCATTTCCCAACTTGTGTCTAAACTTAATTTTACTAGATTTCCTTCTTGTTTCGATCCCACTTAAGAACTTCCGATCGTCAGTTAAGATTAACACACGAAGGTTTTGAAACGGAATAAATTCTAGAATAGTATTAGTAACATGAGCATACGATATATAGCAAGAATATGTATCATAATTGGAGCTCCATTGGAGAATGTTCATGATTTGTAAAATTCTGATTCTATTATCTATCCAAAATGCATCTTCTATGAGAAATTAGTGCAGGAATATGTGAATACATTTTGATTTACATGATATTTCATCCCATCCGATCTGCTTTTCAGTCTTTCACGTAGTTTCATGGAAACAGGCACCTGCATGGAAGTACGATCGAAAGTGTACATACATAGCGAAGATACATAGCATTTCGTGTTCATAACATAGTTGTTAAGATGTGGGAAAGTGTATAAATATTCTTCCCGTTAAAATCCTCTGCATTCCTAAACCAACCTAAATCATAAAACCGAGTAACCATAATAAGATACAGGTGGCGGACTGCCACCAAGTGAAGCTTCTACTACTTGGACGGAGCTGTGACGTCAGAAAACACAAGTGCTGTGGTTCGCTGATAGATGATCCAAGACAGTTGACTGGAAGAGAGCGTAAGTGAACATGCAAGATAATGAGGCTTAGGGGGTGGGGGAGGAAAGACTGAAATCCAGATCCATACATTTAGAAAGGTATGGCCAAATAAATAAGGGTAGGGTAGGAAACTAGAGGAATGAACGAGTAATTATACGATTAACGCATTAAAATATTGTCCGTAATGAGAATACACAATGAATAATATAAAATATAAATCAGGGAAAATGTAAGATTAAGAGATTTTAAACATGTAAGTTCATTTTTACATATTATTTAAAAATATCGTTAATTTCGCTCATAATTTCAAAGAATATGATGAATTTATTGTAAGAATTATCTCAATCTTTTAACTTAAGCATGCATTTCTTAAAAATGTTGAGCATAGCACACATGTTGTTCTTACGAAAACTATCATCCATTTCCTTAAGTATGACTAAGAAATTACATGATTTCAGTCATTTAGGCGGGATGGTCATCAGCTTATCGATTTCTGACTTTACGGCCTCATCGTCGTGTACAGTTGTAACAACATAAGATATTTTTACTGCGGCTTTTCATGTCAGCCATCAATACGATGACTTCTTAACGTCCGTGCACAAGTATACTCCTTTTTTTAATAGTATTATAAGTTTTAGATGAGTTTGTTCTGGGTTTAGAGAATTTGGAGCATCCACGATACGAGGCCGGGAGACTAACAATTTGTGCATTTAGGTTAGGCACTATGCCCTTATGACTTCAACAGCATTTAGCTTAAAAAGAAGTTGATACTGATCGCGTAAATTTAATTCCGATTGCATCACCTACTTTGAAGTACATCTGATGCTACTTTTACTTTATGATTTAATTTTTAAACGACTTTCGAACATTGACATTACTATATGCTGATTACGTATCTTCATCTTGTTGAATAATACTACAATTTGTTTAGATTTTTTAGATTTAAAACTTTGATAACAAAGCAAAATTTGAAATCTGGGATTGCGTTTAATAGAACAAATTTACGGATATAGTTTTTAAAATTACAACTTATTTATTATAAAGATATACATGAAATTTAACAAAATACATAAATATACACTGGTTATCATAAACTGAGAAAAAATCACAAAAATCACGATTACTGGAAAAATTACACGTAGAATTTTATGAAACTTACCCACAATATACAACACATAGTAAGGTATCAAATAACATTAAAAGAAATTACCAGACAATCATGGTAGTATAGAAATGAGTACATGTATAAAATGAACAAATCGAAGGTGTCAGTTTGCTATAGGAAAAGTACCTTCAATAAGGAATATGATCGCCTCTAGAAGCAATAGAGCACATACAGCGATGTGTGATGCTTTCAATTATGCGGTCTATCAGTTCCATAGGAAGCGAGAGCCATTGCTCTTGCAAAGCAATTGCAAGCGTGGCAAGGGTCTGAGGGGACGGATTGAGAGCAACTAGACGTCTCCCTAAATCATCCCAGACGTGCTCGATAGGATTCAAGTCGGGGGATCGAGCTGGCCACTCCATGCTCATAATTGTTTCCTGTTGAAGATAATCATCTACGATGATACGAGCCCTGTGTGCTCTTGCGTTGTCGTCCTGTAACAGGAAAGCATCACCTGTTCCCCGGCATATGGGCGCACATAAGCATCAAGGGTGTCATCTCTATAAACCTTAGCATTCACGGTTCAACTTGGAAAGACATGGAGGTCTGTACGTCCACCCAAAGAGATGCCACCCCAAACATAGACACTGCCTCTTCCGTATGCATCTCTTTCACGGATGTTTGACGGATAATAACGGATTCCAGGTTCTCTCCATATCAAACAACGCCTACTATCGCTTTCTAAACTAACTACTATCGCTTTCTGGACTCCTCCGTAAAGAGAACAGCCCTCCATTGATCAGGCGTCCAGCGGACACGTTGTCGTGCCCACTGCAAATTTTCCCTCCTATAGCGTGACGTGAGCGGCACGCAAATGGCTGGTCGCCTTGCCTACAGACCACCTTCGTGAAGCATCCTAGGCGACGTTGGCACCAACCTTCCGATGGCTGCAGCAAGGGAGGATCTAAGAAGTGTCGGAGTAGCGGTTCTATTCCTGCGTGCATATAATGTCAAATATTGGTCATCGGCGCTCGTCGTAACAGTTTGCCGCCTTTGGCTGAAGCTCTTAGATGCCAAATCTGTGGTTTGAAATTGCCCTCAAAGTCTATGAAGCACAGAAGGACTCACATTTAGTCATCTGGCCACTTCTGTTTGACTTTGTCCTTCCTCTAGTCTCCCAGTGACTCTCCATCGTAGTTCTGCAGGCAAATGATGCCTGAAGGTCATTGTTACGAATTGGCTATCTCAGATTTCTGATGTCACTATGACAGAAAATATGCGGGCTTGCTCTCAAACATGGACTTTTATGCTCTTCGCAGATGACGTATTCCGAATGCAACGACACTGATTTGCATATTGCAGTTTTACTCAGCTACTCTTAGTTGGCAAGATATTCAAATTTTACAAGGTTGGGCTTATTTTTGAGGGGACTATCGCTATTTTTGTGATTTTTCTTTAATTTATGATAACCAGTGTATATATCGATAGTTCTATGCGTCGAGAATCTTGACGTTCGCTTTCTCGACATAATTTGGCAACCATATAAGGTAATTCAAATGAATAGTACAAAATGAAATCCTTCTTATGACTAATTAAAATAGCATGAAATTAGGAAAGCAACAAACTTGTGTTTAGCATAGATTTAGACAGAAACTTAATCGATTTCGAGGGAAAACAGCTGCTGTTCCGTCTTCATCAAGACCAAAGAAATCTGCAAGACTGAAAAAGAATAATAGGTTGTACTTATATCCTACGGCAGTAAAGTGAACAAGAAAGTAGCTCCATCTGATGACACAGAAACGAAAATGGAACGAAATTTACGATAGCTAATCATAGCTGAAAATTTAATCACAATTTTGACTCTGGGTCTGCAAAAATTATTCGGACAGATTCCTGAATTGTCAAATTAGATTTTCTTGGAGCTTTTAATATTCACAAAGATTTATTCTGTTTGGTTGATGATTTAAGTCAAGTCCTTCCTAATGTTTTTAAAATTCTCTTAACTTGTTTTTTCCATTTCAATACTATTTTTGATGACAGATGGCGCTACCTTCTTGTTTGCTTTAGTGCCGTAGGGCATAGCGCAACCGCCCGTTGCTTTGAAGTGCTGCAGATTACTTTGCTGTTGACGAAGAGGGACCTGTGCATGGTTGCCCTCGAAATCAATCGAGCTCCTGATTGAATCTACGCTAAACACGAGGTTTTTGTTTTGCTAATTTAATGTTTCACTTTCGCATGTTTCTCTTCTGCCCTGAATCATATTTTTTACAATGCGCAGGAAATATTACATATCAAAATATTACACAGTATTATAGCATGCTAAACCTTATAGATCCACAAATAGCAGGTTTCACAAGTCGTACGTTAGTTTATTTCCATCTGTTTAGTAATCTGAATTGTGTAGCTGTACATCTAGTTTACCAACTACTGACTTATTCAGGGAAAGTGAAAGTACCAATTCATTAGGAAAAAAACGAACACACCAGAATATAAAAGTTCTACCAGCTGTCAACTGGCGACTGTCAACTCTTCTAACAGCTGTCAACTAAATTTATTGATTTGACATCCCATTTTAGCGCGGTCATGTAGCAATGTAGTATGTATTCATGCGGCAAATGTGGCATTGGCTGGCATTCTGAAAAACACTTAGAACCCTCCAGAAAAGTTGTTAATTATGTGACGCGGGACGAAGGGAATACATGAGAGCTCGCTTTTCTTCGGAAAGAGGGAATTTAAGAGAATAAGAGGGAAAACTCGTTACGTCATTGGGTGATCATTGTCATCAGTTGTTTCTCGAGCCTTTGTTTCATATTCGCAGAAACAAACGCGAAGATTCGCATTGATTTGCAACCCTGAAAACAAAAAATGCTAGAATTTTTTTTAATAATATATGAATCTCACGTGAACAGGTCTTATTTCATAGCTTACTTTTAAAAATAATGGAACTATATTCTTTAGAGAAAGTAATCTTTCTGTAGATTAAAAAATAAATAAATAAACTTTTTTTTAATTTTTTTAAAAATCTGAAAGGTTTTATATTTTCAGTTACGTCCAAGGGAGTGTTTTCTTTAACATTTTATATGTTTCCTTTATTTATTAAATATCATATTCTTCGCACTTAAACCATAAATTTCAGTTCAAGAGCAATATCGCAAAATAATTTTAAACTGAGTACATCTTTAGAATTTCCGATACAGAGTCTCGCGTGCTGGAGATAAAAATGTGTTTTCTGTACAACGTTGCCATTGTCGAACACCAGGCGCGCTTTCGAGACATGAAAAACGCAATTTGAATTTCATGAATCGGCCCAATAGAAAGAGAGATATAGAACTGTCTCTTTCTTCTTTCCGCATCTAACTTTTAATTTTTCATGTTATTTGCCTGGGTGTTATTATATTTCTTTTCATTGTAAACATTTTTTAAAAATATGCATTACCTTTGTCAGGTAATATACAAATTTTGATGATACAAATTTTGATTTCTGTACCTATTTTTAAATTATTTAAAATACCTATTTTTCCATTCAAGTTATATTTGAATTATCATATGAAACTTTCAGAATAATAATTCCTTTTAAAACGTGGCACGACTTTGAGCTTACTCTCAAAAGTATTAAATTGTCGATCTGACAGAATTTTAACTCATGTAAACTCTTAATTTTTTTTCTTTCTCTCGAGAAATAAACACCTTGTACAGAGGCTTTTCACACATTTTTAGACAATTTTCCTTATATTTACAAAAAATATTTTACCTAAGACTTTTGCGTTTCAATTGTTCTGTTTCATAACCATTATTCTTCAACATCTTTCTACACCATAGTTTCCAAGACAGTAAAAGACTCTCGTAGTATCGGAAGCGGTGTTTTATACCATTCAGGTTTTCGCAGTAGAAGGAGGCTTGTATGTCGACTCCTGGATAATTCACTTTTTAAAAGTCGAAAAGCGTAGAACTCTATTGGATGATGCATCAGAAGATTTAGTAAGGAATATAAGCGAAGTGTATCGCCTTGATAGCAGTTCTAGAAAAGTAACAGTGGATTTTGACGTGTGGCTGCTTGCTTTGGCTTGATGCAAGTCTGCTGATTGAAGGATCCGTGGGTAAAGAGAAGGTTGTTCATATAGTAAAATTAGGTACAAAATATGTTTCTGATAATATGTAAAGTTGATCTCTACATTTTTAGCCATTGGCTTTATTTTTCGTCTGCTGTTATATGAAAAACTAGTAACAATCATAAATTCTTTTTGAAAAAATTTCTTTAGATTCTTTGAATTAACCATATTTTAAGAATTTTTCTCCTCTTTGATGATAATAAATGGATCTGTTTTTAATGCAGTCTTTTAAATGCGCCCAAAATTCATCTATTGTGACAACTTTTCTCCACTTTTATCAGGATGAATGCTTTTCATAAAGAATTCTGCAGCGCGTTCTGCGTCCGGCGAAATGTCGTGGAGAAAAACGATGCACATTAAGTTTTTTCACCTTTTTAAGATTCGAATTAGCGTTAATCCTTCCATTTTTTTTCCGTATTTGTAATACTTTTTCCACTTATAGCAAATCTTTAATGTTTTCTTCCTTTCTTGTTAACTGTTACTTCTATAACTGTTACTTTTAAAAACATGGTTACAATTAAAAAACTTTTCAAGCAGACGATTTTTTATAGCAAAGTAAAATCATCTGAAAAGTGTGCCAGCAGCCTCTATAGAACTTCGAAACTTAAATCTGCATTACACCCCTTTATAATTCAAACATAATTTCCCTCTTTTTGAAATATTAATATGCTTTATTTTAATTTGACAGGAAATGCATTATGATAGCTACTTTATGAATGGCATTTGATATCTACTTTACAACTATTAGAGACCGAGACATAGTCTTACTGTAAACTGCTTCTATATATTCTCTTACTAGCGGAAGTACCCGATGCTAGTTAATTAGATTGAGAGTAATGCATCTGACAACAGAAAGAACGATACCGTTGTAACAGCGATGCAAAAAATATGATTCATAGTCATAAAATTTTCAGTTTCATGCGATATGGAACTGACATAAAAAATTTGATAGAAAAATAAGCTAATTCTCTCTCATTATATCAGAAACAATGGCACGCAGTTTTTAATGATTTTCGTCTTCTAATCAAATGGTCGTAGAAGCTCGAATTCCATCCAATATTTCAATCAATTTCCAATCATTCAATTTTAGTCAATTCAATGTGGCAAAAAATTGATCATAATTGATCAGAAATCGATAAGGCGAACAAACAAACACACAAACAGGCATTCTTCTTTATATAAATATAGATTCTGAAAAATTCTGATTAACAAACCCTACCATAAAACCCTTTTTGAAAGATTTAAAAAATCAAAATCCATTTTGGACAAAATCCAAATTGGAATGGAAGCATTCGACCTATTAATGAACAAGGAATATGGCCCATAAAATTCTGCAAAGAACGTTACATATAACAGATACTGCTATATGTAGCTTAAATATCGCCTATTTTAATGCAAATAACATTAAACGTCAAGAGACTGCATTGAAGTATTTTTAAATAAACGTAATACTGACATAATGCTTATTAATGAAACTCATTTACGCCGCTGTGATCGCTTTAAAATTTCTGGATGTAAAATATATCGCAACGACCGTCTACATAACAGAGGAGGAGGTACCCTCATTATGCTTAAAAATCATCTCAGATCAACTTTATATGAGACGTCTAGAAATACATGCATTGAGCACACCGCAGTTATCATTTATAGCAGAACCACAGAGAACGCCTTCTCCGATGGGCAGGCGTTAGAGGTACACACCGTACAAGGCGTGGTGCAAACAGACCACCACCGTGCAGTCTTCTGGCCATGGTAAAACGCGATATCAGTCGTCCAGTCGCCTGTGTCGTGTGTCTAGCGATTTCTCCCGCTGTCTGCCGCCTGTTTCTTCTGACCTGTAAGGCAATATACCGGTCATCTGCGGGTGTGGTTCCTCGTGGACGACCACTACTAAACCCCCGGATAGCTGTTCCTGTAGTTTGAAATTGTCTCCAAAGTCGTGAAACGATGCTGTGAGAAATTCCGAACTCTGCGGCCACACCTGTCACACTGCGGCCTTCCTCCAACTTCCCAATGATTCGACCTCGGGTAAAAGCATCCAGGTGTCGTCTAACAGATTGATTATTCGCCAGTTTTCGCTGAGGCAGCAACTCGGTGTGATTTTTACTGCTATACGGCTTGCAATCCTTTTGCCAGAAATACTGAACTTACACCGTTAACATGCTTTCTACTACTCAGACACTCCCCCATTACGTCTACCTGCATATCTGCGCATGTGCTACCGTACATCACCTTACTTAATCTCCTGATTGGTCTTTCTGTCCGCTCTGCCTCTTCGTTCAGTTGATATGCTAATTTTTCGACTTCGTCCTTCATTTTTGCACACCAGTGTATTTCAGTACTCCGAACTCACATCCGATCCTTTTTAATGATGGATAGATATCTCCTCTAATTCTGAAAGCAGTCTGTTGTTTTTGAAGTCCAAGGAAAAACTGTATTTTCTTAAAAAGTTCAATAAGAGTATTCAAGGATCTGTAATATTTGCTACATATGCCATGTGATGGTAAGGGGCACTTCCAAGCGTGATGATCACGTTTAACTTCCCATCGATATCAGTTTTCTCTCCGGAAGCAGTCTGGAGAGTAACACAGAATAGAGTCCAAATCATCTTATCTTTAAATTGCTGAGCTAATCTTTCCGAATGATGGTAACATTAGCTCGTGTGTCAATGATCATATTGCAAGGAACTCCATCGATATGCCCATTAATGGATAATCCATTACAGTTACCACTCGCTGCAGAAATCTTGAGCGTTTTAAAGCAGTGTTTTTCATTATCTGGCAACCTCCGCTCCTCGATATGGTCATTAATTTGCCTCCTGCGTCGTTCCTGGGAAATGATCTCATTTTCCGTCCCCCGGGGTGTTCGGCAGTTCCTTCGCATGTGCCCTAAAGCACCGCAGTTCCAATACTTTACGGTCGGTTTCCTGTCACCAATATTCCGCTGCAAGGCATTCATTTGTCTTGTTAAATTATCTAAACGAGCCATCAATTGATCCCCTGGCTCGTGAACTCGCAGAGCTCTGAGTAGGTAGCGATCTCTATGAGTTGCTTGCTGGGCTGCCCCGAATTTCGTGGCGTACACCAGAGCACTTTTTAAGCCCTTCACATCAGCCATTCGTCGTGCTTTCTGTATTTCAGGATCTCGAATGCCGTCGATAAAGTACTGCAGAGACAGGACTTCCCTTGTTTCTCTCGGGTACTCCGCAAAGGCAAGATGGGACAACCTTTCAACATCCGTGGTGGCCTCTTGGAGTGTTTCGGTGGCCTTCTGTTGACGAGATTTTAATTGAAGCCAACTGTAGTCTTTCAAATATTTCTCCCCAAAGCTCAGCTCCAATGCGCCGAATAGACCTTCGAATTATAGTCTCTGGTTTTCGAGAAGAGTCTGCAGGATATCCCACTTCTGACACCAAAACTTGTGTCAAAAAAAAAAAAAAAAAAACACAAAAAAAAAAATGGTGAAAAAGGTAATAAAATTAATTCTTTTGACAAGAAATAAGACAAAGCACTGAAATATTTCCTCAGAGATATTTCTACAATATCACAATATCTCAAACGTTAAACAGAATTCAAATCAAAACAAATAAAATTAATCCAATCTCACAGCGAATTCGCTACAATCAATCACAACATTAAGTAAACAAACAGCAGTTCGCTTTAAACAGCTACAACTAGACCTGAGATGAGGTGTTTTAATTCGGCTTTTATAATCTTTTTAATTATTTACCAGAATATTCTGGTAAAACCTCGATTTTTCTCGATATTTGTGGATGACAACAGTAATTACGAGATATTTATTTATTAAATATTAAATGCACGTACTCTTTTATTTTTACTTTTCTGACGTAGCTTTCTCTCTAAAAATTGTCTGCATTGCACGCGAAAATAAAGCAATTTTAATTACACTTCTAAATAAATAAATACGAAATCCGCAACAATATTTTAAATGCTAAATGCCTATTGCATCCTGATAACCAGTGCAATGCAATGCAACTCTATGATTTAAAAGCGAACAGTAGCGACACGGTTCGAAATAAAGCATTCTTATTTCCAAGCACGCGAGACTGTTGCCACTCCGAAAAATGAGTACAAAAATTAGCGCTTCCAGAGTTTTTAATTAATATCTCGGCTGATTAAAGTCGTACAAAGATCCAAAATGGCTTCACGTGAATTTTTGGAATCGGGAATAATGCATTTAATGTTTGGCAATGCCATTTTTATTTTATTGTAAGACTTCGAATTTTATTGACAAACTCTACGATTTGAAAGCGAGCAGTGGCAACACTTTTCGAAATAAAGCAGATTTTCATCTCCATCTTGCGAGACTGTTGCCACTCTGAAAAATGAAGGCGAAAATTATTATTTTTCGGAGTTTTTAATTAATATCTCTGATTTTAGTTACTTTCTTTTGGAAAAAAAATGGACGTCGACCTTTCCGAATAATGAATCCTTTAATGAATAATTAATAAAACTATTTAGAGATATATTTCAGTATGGAACCAAATAAAAATTCGCATTAAAAAATTCACAAATGTATTGTAAAAGAAACCGACTGATACATAAGCGTATTTTTATTTTTCAGCTTAAGCTTATATAAGATTCTTTTCACTATATTGCATAGGAAAAAATATATTGTCCGTTTTACAAACATCTCTTTTCCTTACTAAATCTGCACTTCATTATGTTGCTAGCGTATTTACGAAATGTCTCCTATTTAACTTAAAAAATGCATTTCAGTTAATAGCATTGGCAAGAACTGATGTGAAAAGAGATTATTCACGTCACTTACCTCGGCGAGAAGATAATAGCTTCAAAGATGATGATGATGTTATCTTGGGATATTTGTAACGCTAATACGAAAATTTAAAATATACACATTTTGCTCGAACTAATTGAAGTTTACTAGATTTTCTTTATTTTTCTGATCAAATTTTAGTTTTGCAAATTTGCAATTTTAAAACCAGAAGATTAGTGTATGATCATAATACATGCTTTTTTTCTCTTTATGGCTAAAGTAATAGCAGTCTTGTCTAATATTCTTGATTAATGGCCGGATAAAGCAGTTATTCTTTAAAATATTTAAATTAATGTCCTCCTCACCCACAAAAATGTTATAAACTTAAACTCAATATTCCGCAACCTTCTTATGAAATATGAAAGTCATTAAGGGGAGAGTTCAGTTAAAAATATTTCAGGAAATATTTAGGGCATTGAAAGGGGAAGTAATCTATTTTTACTGCACTATCTCATAACTATCGTACATACGAAAACGGCGTACTTAAAAAGTAAATTCTGGCTCTGTTTAGACAGTCTGGCGATCTATACTAGACTTACTGTGAAAGTAGCTACCAACTCAGAAGACCATTAAAAATAACATTTCCTTAGAACTTCAACTTAAGAATTTACACGGTTTGTGTAATTAACAGAACAATTCATCGCGACTTGTGAGATTTCGTAAAACATCAACTTCAAACTTAGATGATTAAGGTCGTGTATTGACAAGGAAACGTGAAGCTATTGCAAGCTTCAGACCAGTTCGAGACTGCTGAACTCTGGTAGTTCGTTTCATGTTTGAACCCACGCGAAACATAGTTGGTCCTCTTCGTGAGTGTGAATACAAGCCAATTTTCCTCAGAAACTCGAAAAGCATCATTCACAAAAGCATCATTCTCTTTGGCCAAGTGGCCTTCATGTTCTGTGTCATACTCAAGTAACGTAACCTAACCTGCTGTAAGCTTTGGCTGAGATCCTCTAATCACAGAACAAACACGACGAGCAAACCCCTTAACCCTCTATAGGCAATATAAAAGAGTTGGGCTTAAATAATATGGAGAGAGGTCAACATTCTCCACCAAAAGCTCTTTTCCTATCTTCAAGAACTCTGTTCTCATATAAACGCTAACTAATTTGCATACTGGTGAGAGCCAAGGAATGTAAAAGTGACAATAAAGATCAAAGCAATAAGATACAGGGTTAATACGCAAACCATGACGCATGTACACAGCGCAAAAAAAAGGGACTGTTATATATCTCCCGTTCTACTGCGCCGATTGATGAAATTCAAATTGCGTTTTCCACGTCCCGAAAGCGCGATTAGGATATATATCAGATTTATATATAGCTTTGTTCTAATATAGGTACTTTCACACAAAGTCAGACTTTTTCTGAAATAACATACCAATATTTTTCCATATTTCAATTCTACGACTCAAATGATGCCTAAATATTAAATTTTGTAAAATTTGGTGCGAAATTTAAGGAGAAATTCAAAAATTTAACTCGGCGAATTTTTTTCAGTTTGCGCCAAGAATAATTCACTTAGCAAACTTTTTAATACATTGCAACCTATTTTCCTATCCCTTCCATCGTCCAGGGAGCGTAAAAAAAGTCACATTGTTCCTACCTTTTTATATTGTGGATGAGCTGAAAAAACGTCACATTGTTCCTACCTTTTTACATTGTGGATGAGCTGCAAAAAAGTCACATCGTTTTTACTTTCAAATAATTTTAACAAAGTGCTTAAAGCATATTTCCATTGTTATCGCTTTCAACAAATATGCCAAATTTCAAAGCACGCCAATATATAAATTCACATATATCTTCGGAAATTTTTAATAAAAAGCTGTAATGTTTTGCAGGTGTGCTTAGAAATACACCTAGTTTAAGATACTTGTAAAACATTTCTAGGTTATAATTAAAAATGTTTTTCAAAAAATCAATAGAAATTATTTAAAACTACAAATTTTAAAAATAAGTCATAAAAATGCGTAAATTTTATTTGAAATGAACCTAAATTTCTAACTGTGTAGGAAGGAATCAAATAAGTTTCATAAAAAAAGAGATATTAATAAATACATACCAAATTGAATTAATATTGAGGAGCTAAAATTTTGAGAGCCAATTGTTTAAAAACTGCTCGTGCGATTTTTACAAAATTTGGTAGTTTGGCATAATTTGAGTCGTAGAATCGAAATATGGAAAAATATTGGTATGCTATTTCAGACAAAGTCCGATTTTGTGTCAAAATATCTATATTAAAACAAAGCTATATATAAATCGAATATACAGGGTGTTTATAAAGTCCCGGACCCATTTTGATGTTTAATAACTCATAAAATAATAAGGATAATTTAAAATTAATAGCATAAATGGTTAGATAGACTCAAAAAGTTTCATGACTCTTGTCAATGAACTTCCACGTGTGCCATCTTCGTCGTACGGAGAATATCAAGTCGATATTCAATTTCACGCCAGGTACCGGGAAGCATGTCGGCATTCACAGAGGCTACTGCGGTTGTAATTCTGGCTTTTAGGTCATCAATGTTCGACACTCTCCTCCTGTAAATGTTGTCCTTTACAAATCCCCAAAGGCAAAAGTCCAGCGGCGTTATATAAGGTGATCTGGGTGGCCAAGGAATTGGACCTCCTCGCCCAAGCCATCTTCCTGCAAAATGCTCATTCAAAGAACTACGAACGATGGTACCCCAATGAGGTGGTGCACCATGTTGCAAAAAGACATGCAAACATAACATTGCAATAGTTGCCAAAAACAAAAGAGAGAAAAATGCAATTAATAAGCAGACGATATTTAGAAAAGTACAGATATTTAGACTGGAAAATGAAATTATCTGAAATTAACCACTCGCGCAGACGAAAATTTTGCAAAAGTAAAGATATTCAAACCTGAAAAGAAAAATATATAAGTTATTCCATCAAAAAATGCCATAAGTTGTTTATATCTTCGTTATTTTATGAGTTATTAAACATCAAAATGGGTCCGGAACTTTATAAGCACCCTGTATAACCTAAGTCGCGTTTTCGAGACATGAAAAACGCAATTTGAATTTCGTCAATCGGCCCAATAGAACGGGAGATATAGAACTGTCCCATTTTGTTGGCGCAGTGTACCTAATAATTTATGGTGGGCTTAATATATATTCATTTATTATGTCTTTGGATTTCATGCAAATGTAAAATAGTTGCTTTCACAGAATGGCAGCATCATTTATTTACTTTTACTATATTTTTCCATAAAAATGGTCTTCATAAATTTTTTATTAAAACTTAAATTAAATCTCATATTGCGCATAGCTACTTGTAGAATCGAAGTCAGGAAACAAAAAAATCGCAATGCGATCGCCGGACCTCCCAAATACGCATAGAGCGTGCTTCCAGTTGCACCACAAAAGCATGCCGAAAAGAAGAGGATAATACTTTATATACTTTTATCAGATAACTCTATGTTGTCACTGGAAAATATTACTGAAGAATAATGAAATATGAAGAAGTACTTAATTTGATGCGTTAATTAGTTTTTAATTGTTGCAGCTTTCAACATTTGGTCAGCTATAAACCATTATAATTTTTAGTAATATCTGTTTGTCTTCTTGTCCCCCCCGTGCGGCTTTTAGAGGTAATTGAAAGATGAAAGCGCAAAACACAGGCACTGAAAACTGTTTTAGAATATATCTCTTAAATAGTAGATCAGCATTATTATCTGATGGTTTTTCGGCACGACACAATTAATTGGTGTTATCAGGTCATGTCATGGAACATCCAAAAAAGTCTTTTTTAAATGACCAATTAATGCAGAACCATAATTAAGGATATTTGCAATATCTACATAGCTTGAATTATAATAGTGTTAAAAAAAATCAAGCATCTTTGCAAGAGTGTAGTATGCTACGGTTTTCATACAACAGTTTCCGTTCTAAGCAAATAAAAATCAGAAGCTTCTGCTAATCAATAAGTGGTAAGTACTTTTCACTTATTTTCGGTCTTGCGAAAGAATGTGTTGATGTGAAACATAAACTTACAGTTTTTACGTGAGGTAAAAAGATGTAAATCAAAATTCTAACATAAATTTCCAGTATCCCCAAAATTCTTATTTTTAATTTGGGTATTTTCTCTCCTTGTTCCAAAAATAGTGATTGCTTTATAAAGATATTTTTCCCACCTTCTTAGCATATCTTCGTGGTGTAATGGTCAGCACACTAGGTGCGTATTCGACAGGTCCGAAGTTCGAGTCCCGGCAAGGGCATTTCCGGAAGATAAGAACAAGATAATTCAATCGTTTTTAAAGCAAAAAATGCACAGTTTACCAATATATAAGAATAAAAAAACTGAACTCACTGAGTCGAGTAACAGAGTGGAGATATATATATATATATATTTATACACTTTTGTTGCGGCCAGAATGTGCATATCTACATGTTATAGCAGTCCTATATACAAACTTTCAACTTTCTGAGGCTATTCGTTTTTGAGTTATACGAGATACACACATACATACGTACGTACCTACGGGTACGAACGTGCACACAGACGCCACGAAAAATCTCTTCAGAATTCGCTTTAAATTAGTTTTATAATTTTTTTGGGGGGAAATAGTCTTTTATTCTGTTCTTACATACGGATGTCACGCAAAAGCATCGTTAAATTGCATTCGATAGCGGTCAAAAGGGATATTTTCTTTGAAATTTGATACCCGAAATTTTTCGCGATTGCAATACTTCCTAAGTAATAAAAATGAATATCTAAATCTGTAAATCTGCAATGACTGCTTCTTATTGTAGCTACACGACTGACAAAATTATCCTTTATTACATATACGCTAAATGTGTCTAAATTGTCCTATCCTGATGATATAATTTAGCAACTGAATTATCATCTTGTATCCTTTGATGATTATTGTGACTGAAAGATTATTGTGACTGAAAATGCTGGAATATTGAATAGTTTGGGCTTTAAATTGTGTTATCTGCCTTGCATTCTTTAAATATATTCTAGAATTTCATATTTTAATACTATGAGTTTTGCATCATCTCATTTCTGTTATACATCATTTGCGTAATCATTTACAATTTCCTATTTCGAAACGTTTTCTTGCTATTTCTTTATAACTCTCCTGTTTTGATTCTAAAACATTCTCACAATCATAATGCTCTATTAGGTTGAAATCTAATTCTGAATTTTTAGAATGTACTTTTTTATACAAACACGCTTTTTTCTATTTTGCAAATTTAACCATTTACAAATCAGTTACAACCGCTTACTTTTGCAGCTTCAATCTTTTAGTCTTAAAAAGCTGTAAAATAAAAATATAATTCGCAGCATTAGTTTATTTTTATTTTTCCTTCTTTCACGAAACATTTGCGCAGCTTAATTTCCTAAAATTTGCCAGCTAGCTTTATTATCGGGTAATGAAGAATTTGTATGTATGTATGTTCGCTCATGTATGTATGTTCCTCACATTGTGAAAGAAAAGCGAAACGTAAAATCACCAAAGCAGTCAAGCGCCGAACCGGTGCCATCCGAACATGTGTACCTCGAAATTTGAATTTTTTTAATTTATTTTTTATTTTTTTTAATTTGTTAGCCCAGAAGGACTATTAATTTCGTTTTGGCATTTTGCGTTGAAAACTTTAAATGTCCATTTCATTTTTCAAATTGTTGCCACCAAATATTATTGTACTGTGTTACATTTAAAGAAATTAAGTAATGAAGAATTTGCATAAATGTATGTAGGTTTCCCGCATTGTGATAAAACAACGGTCTTAGAGCCATCCAGTTTTGAATAACGTAATCCTCCAGCGAATATGGGTATCTGGAAGGCCTAATTTGGAATTTGTTTTATTATCGATTTCATATTTTGTAACATTTTAACGACGTTTTGATTATAAAACTCAACAGTTTCAAAGCGAGCAATGGCAACACTGTAAGAGGGAAAAAAACATTTTTTCTCTGCAGCGCGCGAGACTGTGTATCGGACATTCTAAAGATGTGCTCTTTTTTAATTATTTTGCGATACTGCTGTTGAAATGAATTCTATGGTTTAAGTGCGAAGAACATGATATTTAATAAGTAAAGGAAACACACAAAACGTTAAAAACAAGGCCCTTTTGAGAGTAATATAAATTCTGAAAACCTTCAGATTTTTTTTAGCAGCGTGTTGCCTTTACTCGAAATAAAACATATTTATCTTCTTTGCGTTAATCTGTTGCCGTTTGGCAAAATGTAAAATATTTAACTTTCAAATTTAATCAGCAAATCTCGGCTACTTAAAGCACTGTATTTCCGCTACTAAAAATAAAATACTTTAATCTTCCACCCCCCAGTATGTTGCCTTTCTGCGAAGAATATATATTTAATTTTTAAATTTAATCTGAGTGCCATTGGTTAACAAACTAAGCGATTTAAAAGAAATAAACGCAGTACTTAATGATGTGTTTACTATTTTTTAATCTAATTGATTTTTAAAAAAGTTCACAATTAATTCACGTTATAGCTAATTAATAGCCTTAAGGACTTTTCTTTAATTCATCAAAATTTTTCTAACGCCATATAGAGTATAATTGATACAGAATCCCATTTTTGCCTCCCGCCTACACATATACATAGGAAAAGGAGGTTGCTTTGTATAAAAAAGTTAATAGTTTTGTAGTTAAGATCATGTGTTTATCTAGGATTTTGCTTTTCTGTCCACGAGAGTGCAGTTAAAGAATTTTAAATTGTATTGAGCAAACGAAGCATAGCTTAATTATTGTAATTATTTGTAGCTGTACTGAATTTCATAATTGTTAATCTGGGTTTAAGATAAAAAATACTCTATTTTATCAAGATTTAATTCAGCATTATTCGCCAGTTTCCAACACAACATCATACGGCACATTTTAAGCAAATACGAGTACTCAGGATTTCGAAACATCCGAATACTAATGAAAAGTGCTGCTAAATAATTATTTCACCAGTATAACATGCACTAGAGTTAATTATTTTGTTTGCCTTCACTTTGCTCACACTTGTTTCTCTACCAGTGGTATAATGTAAGGTTTGAAAGTATTCGAATGCTAACAGGCTGACAAATTTTTAACTTCTTGTAGAAGATTTGTTTTCATGTCTGTCTTCTTTGTCTTATAAACAATGAAATATACCAGAACTTATATTCACTTTACTCAGTTGTGCCACTAAGGAAAAAAGAAAATTTCTAATGTATTTATTGAAAGAAATCGACGTAAAATTGAAAAATTTAATTGCTTATTCGAGCAGCACGAGCAGACTAAGCGTAGGAAATACATTAAGGAAAAACAATTAAACGTTTTAATAAACATTTCTTGAAAATTCCAGAAAGGAGAGTGAAGTAAGAGTGTTATATAGATGGAACTTATTCACTGAAGCCCTCTTTAGCACCAGACGCTTTTTCCAACGACCTCGGAGGTAAAAACAAATGTAATCTCAGAAGACGAATCTTGAAATGCTCAACAGATTCTTTTCTTCATCTCCTTCTTCATTGGCTTCTGAAGACTTCTGGCGGGTCTTGGCTTTCTTCAGAAAGTCAGGGCTCACCTAGACAAACTTCAGAAGTCTTCTCCAAGCATCTCTGCTTTTGACAACTGTTTTCCAATTTTCGACCTTTAGAATGTTTATATCATTTTCAACACAATCGATTCCTCTCATTAGTTCTGGTGAGTCTGGTTTCTATGAGTTTTGCCAGTCTGGTTTACATGAGCTTTCCCAGTCTGGTTTCTATGAGCTTTGCCAATCCAGTTTCCATGAGTTTTTCCAAAAAGGTTTTCTTACAACACCGATTTTCATGCATTCTAGCAAGAAGACCAGCCCATTTAAGTCTCTGCAGTCTGGAAGAATTTTACTAGTATATCAAGTTGTCTTTAGATCTTTTATAGCTCTAAACTAGATCTTCTCTGTACGATCCATTCACGCAGACCCCACCAATTATGCAATGCAATATCCTTAACTCCATAAATCAAAAAGTGAAAAAAATGGATAAAATTTTTAAAAATTCCTCTTAAATTATAAATTTAAACAAACATCATAGAATGTGTTATTGCATGCAAGGTCTGGCTAAAACGTTTAAAGACTGATTGAATATTAACTATCTAAATAGTTTTATCTGTTTGCAACAAACAGAGCTATGTAGTAAAAATTATTTTGATTCCAGTCGGCTAATCGCATTAGGATGAGTTCAGTTATTAAGGCGAAAATTGCCGTTTGGTGTTTCAGTGTTATTTACATTTGGAATGGAATCGTATTTGGAACAGAGGTGTGCAATAACGTTTTGCTTTAAAAGTGGCAAAACTGCAAGCGAAACTTATCAAATGATGCAGAACGTTTGCGATGAAGAGTGATTGTAGCATTCTAACGTGTTTTTGTAGTTTGGCCAAAACCCGCGTCGCCAAAGAAAGTGCATTTGCAAAAATATAGGGTGAAGACAACGTAGTCGTATTTTTTTACTTCAGAGGATTTATTCACCAGGAATTCGTTCTTGGTGGGAAAACAGTGAATACGGTGTTTTATTATGGGGTGAATTAGATGGGCTATTGAAATGCATCGCAGGTGTACGTCCGAACTTTTATGCAAACAAAAATTGGTTCTTGCTGCACGATAACGTGCTGTGCCACAGTGCAGTTGCCATTCGTACGTTTTTTGGCCAAAAACATTAACTCTGCTACATCACCCTCTGTTCGCCGGCCCTATCATCACTAGATATTTTTATTCCAAAACTGAAATTAAAGTTGGTCGGCCATCGATTCGATGATATCAAGACGATCCAACAAAACGTTACGAGGGAGCTAAGAGGCATTCCAGCAAAGAACTTCCAGCACACTATGGAACGGCTTGTGGATCACGCCAACCGATGTATCCTTCATAAGGCTCTATGTAGCAAAATCAGTAAAAAACTTTTCAATGCACTCATTTTTTATGACCTCAGTCCTAAAACTTTTTAACAAGACTGCGTACGCGGCTTTTATCTAACAACATATAAAATATACAAGATAGAATATACTTAAAATAATTTTTTCTATTATAACACGTTTTCCTTGACTGAGGGAATTAATCGATTCGGCAAGTAAAAATATAATGATAATATTAAATTAAGTTTTCAGATTACTTTTTATTTCAGAAATCTTCATTGTGAAATATTTTTTACTAAACATTTCCTCAGATCTGAATACTAGCTTATAAGGTATTTCTCCCGCCTTCTTGGCATGCCTTCGTGGTGTAGTAGTCAGCATGCTCGACACGTATTCGAGAGGTCCGTGGTTCCACTCCCTGGTTGCTCATTTTTCACATCTCCTGCTACCAAATAACCTAATGTCTCTACAAGCTTCCTACTACTATTACAATAATTAGTACTGTTTTGTTTAAATTTACTCATTTAGCAACATAAATTATGCCTTCGTTTTCTTCAGCTGTATTGAAGGTCTGGTGAAGTCGATTTCTTTTTATGGTTTTAAAAATGTTTAACAGGAGCAAGAAATTTTTAACAGAACTGTCATGCTTCTCTTTTCTCTTGACCCAATTCCACCTGTACAATATAACAGAAAGCGATTCTACATTTTTGTCAGACTTAAACTACCTGTTTTATCTACCTAATACAGAATTTATCTGCATTATCTAGCCTGCTTTATCTGACTGATTTTCTTATATTTGTGGATTCTTCGTCAGTCATATTCATTCGTAGTCATATTCCTTCTTCAAAGCCATATTCATTCGTAAGGTCAGTTTTATGACGTGGAATTTTTATCTATTTAATTTTATCCAGTGCATCTTATCCATAATCTTACATAAGCCAGATGATTTACATTAGTGTATAAAGTTGATTATGATAGCTTCTATTTATTATTCAATTGCTAACAAAATGTTTTCATTTAGTGGTGCTGATCCTATTGTTAGGGAAATTTAATAGGATTATCAAACGTAAATTAGGTACTTTGGCACTAAAATTTAAAAACCTTCCAAAAGTGAAGTCTGTTTGTTTTGTGAATGGCTCTTATGTGAGCTCTGGTTATGATTTTAAAATACCCAAAAAGATATTATCTAATAGCAGTAGACACAAGTGTACTACCTCGGTCTAAAAATGCTTGACTAAATGATCTGATCTGAAGAAAATCATTGAAATGAAATACGTACCAAATATGATAAGTGCTTGGAGACAAAGAATGAAAAAAAGTTAAACATTAATCAATCATTGAAGATCCGACACATTAAAAGCTGAGGAAATGTCGTACGTTAAGAGCTTGAAATCCAATACACTGATTCGTTAGCATCTGGCAAAGAAAATACTTGAAGAATTGCTACATTACTTGGGATGTTTTATCAACTCATCAAGAAGACTTTTTTGGACTGGATTTTTTAAGATGAAACTAAAATTCCGATTATGGATAGGTGCAAGTTATACGATGAACCACATTACATTTGCAAACCTAAATGTTCAATTCTGCATTCTTAATTCGTAATATTTTTATGAATTGCTGAAAACACAGAAGAAATGTTGCACACATCAGTTGAGGATGAAAAATTCCTTTCCCATCCACTTTCGTCTTTTGAGAAAATCTTTCGTCTTCATGATGGTTTAATTGTTGAATTCTTTAAATTAGTTTCTCCTCCTTTACTTTATAACTTTTTTAGAATAATTAACTTGTAAACGTTCGTAAAATACACAGCTTTTGATTGAGGTAGCACAGTTTCAAAATGTAATAAAATAGATTCTTTTATCAAAATGAAAATATATTCATAATTACCTCACGGCAGTGAAAATAAAATAAAAACTACAGTGTTTCAAATACATTAAAATCTGTAAGCTTATAATTCCAGTCTTACATACTTTTTGAGAAATTATTTGCGTGAAATTTTGAATTTTTATCAAAAATAAGAACACATGATTAAAAACTAAAAGCATGTTTTCCTTAAAATGCGTCAATAATTTAGCACGTTATAAGGTATTTTACTCTTTTTTTGGCATGCCTTCGTGGTGTAACGGTCAGAAGACTCAACACGTATTCGAAGGTCCAGGGTTGGAGTCCTGTCCAAGGCATTGCTCGTTTTTCACATCTCCTGCTTTCAAAAAGTACCTAATGTCTCTTTAACGTTAAAATATGCAATTTTATTCCCATCTATGCTAATTTCTTTTTCTTTGGAGAAAGTGTCAATACTGTTTCTTCTCATTAGGCTCATGTGGAACAAATTGCACAGTGCTCCCATAAAAAAAATCTCGTATTACTGAGATAACAAAACAACAGTTTTCAAGATACAACGTATAGTAAATCTAATATAAATGTGACTTCTGCAATTATTTGAAATAAAACTGTGATTTCTACTTTAGTAAAGCCACGATTCACCAATTATTTAACCATCACGTTTGCTTCAAATTTTATCAAAGGAAAGTAATGAAGGAAGTTAATATATAAACAGATGGGTCTTGGTATTCGTCAAACAAAATCGCATTTTTATGCTCTCATTCAAAATATTTTAAATCCTTTTTTTTAAATACTTTTGTAAAAATCAAATAAAAATAATCTTTCATTAAGGCAATGTTTTTCAAGTGAAGTAACCTGCATAACTTACTGAAACCGTAATATATATTTATTAACTAACAAAGAATGTTATATTAACAAAATAAATGTGTGGTGCATTCCACAATACTATATAATACCACAATACTATACACTATATAGAATACTATATAATAAAATTAATATTATTGAATGCAGTATCATATTTTCTTTGGATAAAGTACATGAAATTATAACGGCACGTACAGATGCTGTTCGCATATTTTAGACGATTTTCATTTTACTTAAACAAATATTTTACCTAACACTCTTGTATTTTAAATTTTCAGTTTGATAACTTTCATTCTTCACTGTCTTCCTCCTCCGTAATTTCAAGGCAATAAAGCTTTTTTTAGTGTCGAAAGAGGTACTTAATACCATTCCTCTTGAACAGCTTTCCAAAGTCCCAGGAAGGTTGCAGGTAGACGTTTGAACAATCCGCTTTTTAAAAGTCCAAAAGCGCAAAAATCCATAGGAGATACATTAGAAGATTTTGTAGTTATATGAGTGAAGAGTTAGGGCTTAGATACCCGTTTCCTATTCCATTTTTTTTTCAGGAGATTAACAGCGGACTATGATGTGTGGCTGCTTCTTTATCTTGATGTAGTTCTACCGACTGCTGACATTGTGGGTAAACAGATGGTATTTCATATTTGAAAATTGGGTATAAAATGTGTTCTATGATAATAAATGGAGTTGATCTTAACATTTTTCTCCACTTTCTTTATTTTAAATATGAAAAACGAGCAGCAATTATAAATTTCTTTGAAAAATTTCTTTGAACCATGTTTTAAGATTATTTTCTCCTCTTTTATGATAATAAATGGGTATCTTTTTATTGCAGTCATTTAAATTCATCCATGATTCATATATTGTGACAACATTTGGTTTTTTATTTTGTCCGAATAAATGTTTTTCATAAAGAATTCTGCAGCATGTTCTGCGTTCGGCGTTATGTCTTGGTGAAAGACGATGCAGATTATGTTTTTATCGACTTTTTAAGATTCAAATCAGTATTAATCACTTTGTTAAGTTGATAAGGAGCATTTTAATGATTTTACAACTTTCCTTTGACTAGCGGATTTTGTTTTAACATTAAAGATCTTTCCTTTGCAAAATTCAAACTGTTCCGTTTTTCCTTCGATATGTATTCGAAACAATTTTGTTCGCTTGAAATCAAACTTTGACCTTTTTTTTTTCTTTTCTTGTTAACAATATTACATGTCATCGCTTTAGATATCGAAAAACCATGGCTTTCAAAGAGTTTTTTAATAATTAGGCACGAATAATTTTCTTCGGAAAGAGCAGAAACGTAGCCTTTCATTCATTGGCTCTTTAAAAGTGCCACTTTGCATGAAAACAAGCATGTTAAGTAGCAGATGATAATTTATATTTTCAAAAATATAGCAAAATCGTCTAAAATAATATAGCAGCAGCCTTAAATATTCTTTTTTCATTAGGAAATATTTTTTTGCATTGCATGCTTTAGTGTTTTCCCTCAATTTTATATATATTAATATTTGATGTATGCTTTTCTTATTACTTCAAATATTTTTAAATCCTGTTTATCAACACCTTTTCCTACATTTCTGACAGTATGCTGTAGCTATTTTCTATTCTTTCCCTCAAATTCAATGCACTGAATTTCACTGGTAGTTTTACATTACTTATTATGAAGGTTCTTCATGCTTTTAAAGGCACTGAATCTTAATCTGGATTGTAGAATTTCACCCATAATTTTATTCTAAAAATACTAGAGAGGCTGAAACATTATTATATCCTTTTTAGCACCTTAAAAAGAAATGCTAGTTCTTTTTATATGTCAGTGTTTTTCCTCTCACGTTATCAAATTTAGAGCCTAAGCTCAAATCCATTCACAGGCTTCAAAATTATTACCTGAAAAATCATTTTTTCCTTTACCCATTTCTTCTGTCCCGTTCAACCCCCCTAACAAGAGCGTCAATCCTGAAATTCTGAAATGGCCTCATTAAGGGCATTTCAGTGACTATTCGTCAATGTCTTAACGTTAACCTTCTCTCTTTTTCCCCGTCTTTTAAGTTCTTTTTCGCAGGCGGTGAAAGGTTAATGAAGTCGTTACAGACTTTGCGGTTACGATTTGCATAATTTATGGAGTTTATTAAATGGCCTTGCATTCATAATCAGTGGCTAGGGATGGTTAGAACACTGACAGGTAGGATACGGTTTTATCGAATTAATGAATTTTCCTGAAACGATTTTCCTGAAACGTAAAAACGCCTCAATCGCCAGAAATTAAGCTAGCGTAATTGGTTACTTGATCAGACCCATGTTTTTTTTAACTATGTAAGGGAAAGGAAATTAACCTTTACCTAAATATTCGCCTTAGTAAAAAGAATTATTCTGTTGTGTATGGTAATAAAAGGCAGATGCCATAAGTTCTCTTATAAGCGAATGTAAATAATACTGCTATGAATTTTGTGCATATGTAAAAAAGTTTAGTAAAATTATATGTGAAATTGTAATATTTTTCTCGCCAAGCTGGCGAGAGTTTTGGCGACTAATTTTGTCACCGCATCGAAAAGTCGCCAAACTTGGCGACAATTTGACGATATTTTTGTCCGGTTCCTGTATAACTGTCATTGGTTTTGTAATTGAATACCTGTAATTGATGCTATGTGTAGCTGTAACCGTATCCGGCTCTCATATGCCTTTCAATAATTTCGAGAAATGAAAGGTACTAGCGTTTTATAGGCTGCAGGGGAAATAACCCTATATAATACCTATATAATAACTATATAATACCGGGGAAAGTATAAGTTTCACAGTTGTTATTTAGTTCAACGCGAGTTCGGAGTACTGAGATATCTTCGTGTGAGTTTCACTCTTTAGATGCGCTTCGCATTGCCTTGTGTTTAACGTTCTTAGTACTTTGAAGATTAATTACAGATTGTACACTATGATACTGTGAATATTTGTGGGAATTTTTGTCGAAAGTTCCAGAACTGCGAAGTGTTCCTTTTTACCTAAATAAATTTTATCAAGCTATCAACATTACGAACCCGTTGGCAGTCAACAATATTGTTATTCGTAGTGAATCGCTATATGGAGATTTCTTCAAAACCTACCCCAGATGGACAGAGGGGAAAAAAAGCGCAACTTATTATATAACAGCTCTTAGCAAATTAAACAACTGGGAATCACAAGAAGAAAGATAAGACAAATTCTCCTTAGCCAGGTGAAAAAACAAGTACTGCAAAACAGTGATATCACTCATAGTGTAAAGTTTAAAGCATTAAAATCACAGAGCAATAATTCAATATAATCGTACAATTCTGATCTGATTCATTAAGCTAACTCTGAAGCGAATTTCACTGTTCAACGCAGCCACTTATATAAGGTTACCTGGTCTGTTGGAAGCGTCCAGAAAAATGGATACTAGAGCTTAGAAAATGCGTTTTCTAGAAACTTCCAAAAAATTGCCAATTCAGCACAAGATCATTAAATGTCATTATCCTTGCCACAAAAATTTTCGCTAAGGTCCGTTAGGTGAGTTTTTTTTTTTTTTAAATCTCAGTTTTTGAGTTTTTTTCATAATTTAAACGTTTATCAGTTCAAAATTCCGTGATCTACATGAGAAAAAAAGCACATGCAAATGCGATACGCAGAGAAAAATTGATTAGCAGAAGTACACACTAAAATTATTACATAAAATGCAAGAAATAAATAAAAAGAAAACATAATACTCAGATACTCAGATTTTCACTTACAGTTACATTTTTCTGTATACTTTAGGCTTCATTAAATTATTTTCAAAGTTCGCCTTATATTTTGAAACAGAAAAGTAAAGAAGTAATGCTCAGAAACATTACACACAGAAATTAATTTTATAGGAATCATTTAATGGAGTAAATATTGCGAAACACCTTAACTGAGAACATTTATTGAGCATTGCAAGAACCAAATGATTGTCAATAAATTAGAAATTTTAAACATTAAATTTATGTGATTTTTTTAAATAAGCTTTCCTGCTAATTTTAACCTATAGCGCGTATCCTATTATGTTTGTAATAATCATTATTATTGTTCTTTTCTGTACATTAATTCTTTAAAGTTTGCGACAAATGTGTTCCGTTTCTTTAAATGAGTCTTTTACATCATGACTTATGTCTATTAAAGGTTATCATTTGAATTTTAAATGCCATTTGGTTTCAGGATTAGTGAGCTTTATGTTATTGGTAATCAATTAAAAAAATAGTAGTGGGTATGATAAACAACACTAGTTGTTCGTGAAACTGCTGTTTCTGAAATCTCCAGCTTGTCCCTGCACCCTTTTTTCGGCTCAAATTTTTTTAATTATAAATAAGTAAAGGTCGTATGCAAATCAATAAGAATGATTTCCGATTTGGATTTAAGATCTAAGAAAAATAATTAAAGACATAAAATTTTAATTTCAGTTGAGCTCTTAGCAACTCTGACACAAATATTGGTTCATAAACATTATGACGCAAATTATAAAAATGTCTCTTTACTTAAGCTTGTTATATAAGAACCTTATTTATTCAATATATATTATTATAATTATCATTTTTTAACAGTCATTGTTTTTCGGGACTACTAACTTCTTTTCAAATAATGTTTCATCAGTTTTGTTAACGCTGAAGATATTTACATATGGCTTCAAAATCCATTTCTTACATGGACACAAAGAATCAACATTATATTCGTTTTGCAATACTGTGCTAAACGCAAACATACGCAAACCAAATACATACACAACCTAAAATAACAGTCAAATAGTACTACACTTTTAGATTTCAACTTAGTGTTTGCTAACTCTAATCGGACATTCTTCGAATGTAATTAGTATTCCCATTTATTGTCAAATCATTATTTGTTTTTGTCTATTAACCACATATGTTTACAGATGAAATTTTACTTTTAGTTTCTGATAGCTTCTGAAGTACCTCTTTATATCTGATTGTTTTCCCATTTGCTCTGAAAATAGTAAATTGCTTATAATTAATCTCTCTATAATTATTTCTAAATTTATGCTTATCATGCGCTCTCATATGCTACTTATGGTGAACACTTACACAGTTGCTAAAATGACAATATATTCCTTTATTCAATGGCTATTCGTGCCAAAATGTTTAATAGCCAGTAACTATACTATGCTGTACATGAAACTATGCTTCTTTAATGAAACGTAAATTAGTTTCGCGTTTTTAAATCTGTCTCACTAATATAATTCTTTTTTTTGCTACTCTGACACCTTCAGAAATGTATAAATACTATACTCTAAAAGTTTTAAGTTCAGAGCCAGCAAATTTCTACTTTTTTATCTGCCAGATGTTTTGCCATCCATGTAATAATTATGTAAATTATGCAATTATGTCCCAAATCACAGCGGTTTAAAAGTATTCATTGTTTATTCATTATACTGTATTTACTGTTTAAAAGGCTACTCTTCAGGAAAATTAAGCAAAAATGCGTCAATTATTTATATACAACAATCAATATTCACTATATTAATGCTTAACTGATTCATTCTTTTGGAGGAATGAATTCAGGTGTAATTATTTGCAGCACATTTTATTTGTATGATATAGTAATAATACATGTATTCTTTATAAAACCTGAATATAGGAATTTGGAATTTGCGCGCAAACGCGATAGTGATGAATGACTCTGACTATCGTACCGAAGGGTCCGGGTTCGAATCTCGGAGAAGGCATGGATGTTTGTAAATGCGTAGTGGCTTTGCGACATGGGCGCACTCTAAATATATGGCGAACTCTAAATATATGTTTCTCATGTGGCTTGGTGTTATGGGAAGAGGAGCGATATCTCCCCCACGTGGTGCTCTCCCTAAAAATTGATGTGGAACTGGGCGAAATGGTACCGTCACCTACACGGTGCTCAAGGCTTTTGTCAGGCGTAACCTTGTATCACGGCGAATTTATGGATTTTTTCTTATTCAAACAAGAGAGATTAGTCCCAACAACAACATACGAATTTGCATTTAGAAGCTAAGATAAATGATAACATCTATTGATATCTTCTTCGCTATAAGGTTGTATAAGGTCGTTACTCAAACTAATAATTCTCAATTCAGCTTTTCTCCTGAATGGTTCTATATTAAATTTACACACTCTTCTCAAAAGTTAATATTTCATTTTATCATACACAAATTGATATGAGCAATGCACGAAAAGCTACCATTGTGCATCTCAGCATATTCTGGTGCTCAATAATTCTGTACTCTGTACTAATCTGATACCTAAAATTTATTTCCTCTGCATTTAGGGGAATAAAGATGAGCTATTCAAATGTTTTTATATAAAGAATTTTACAAGAAATGTTTCATTACGAAACATGTTGCTCTTAATTTATCTTCTCATAAAGCATTTACATTCTTAGGTAAATGTAAATAATTTCTGCTCTGAAGAAGAGAGATCAGAGAAATATTCCCCGTCTGATAAAGCAGATTTATGAGTAAACCTGTAAAGTAAATAACAAGCTAAGAAAGTATTATACTGTTTGAACAGGTGTGTTATAATCAAATTGTAGTAAGTTATAATCAAGTAGAATCAAGTAATCGAGTTATAATCAAGTAGAATAATATTAGAACTCAAGAAAATTTAGTTTTCATTCAGTATCAAAAAGTAATAAAAACTAAAAAATTAAATCTTTAAGAGACGCAAAACCAAAAGCAAGAGACAAAACACATAGAACTGTATTGCTTTTGTTAACAGCAGCTTTGTTTTTACAGGGACTTCAATCATTCAATGTAAGGAGTTATTTAGTTTTTGAGTTGTATTCCTTTTCTTTGAAAGAGGAGGTAAAATTTCTTCCACGATCTCTGAAGTTACAGTATAAATGACCAATTTGATTGAACTCTGGCTCACCGCATAATTGGTACTGGTTGCATGGTGACGATTTTTCAGCTGTAAGAATGCCACATGGTTATATATTCTCATATCGTTAACTCTTATATGTTGAAAGCTTATAAGAACATGAACATAAGCATGTAAGAATATGTTACATCCCTAGGTACTCTTCTGTTATCGGAATGGGGTTAAAAATGTATGTACGTATGCATGTATATGTTCATGTATATGTTATGTTCATGTGTGTAGTATGTACCTTTCTGAATTCTGTCCTGATAAGAGTACCTATTCTTATCAGCTTACATTAACTCAAAACCATAAATTTTTAGCCATTATTTTCAATGGGGTATATGCTGCAAATTAGCCATGAAAAATAAGATAGATCACTTATAGCGACGCCGGAAAACCTTCTTTAACAGGATCGCAGTAAGCCGATACCAGTCTGATCGGAAACAGAGAAGGCAAGTAATGGAATTAAGGGAATCCGAAAATTAAATCGTTTTCGACGTTTTCAAACAAACTTACACGTATTTCACAATAAAAGCAAGTGATCTCGTTATATTGTATTCAAAATTAATAAACTATGAATAAGACTTGCATATAATACATGGCTTATCAAGTGGTTCATAGGCATGGCACAACGTTTTAGATAAGCGTGAAATGTTCATACGCAAGACACAACGAAGATGCTCATAATCACTGTGATAAGAAAACTCAGAATTATTTTAAATAGTTGGAATTCTTTATCTTAAATAATTTATGCACAAATGCAGAGCACTATAAATGATTAAATCTGTCGACGGTACATATTATTACTTAACAATATTATACATATTTACTTCTGTCTTTCACTGCTGAAAATATTCCCATGGGTTATGCAGGTGAAGCAATTCCCAATTAATTTCAGGGAGATTGGATTTTAAAAAATGCATATAATGCTTCTACTAAATTCACAGATATAATTTCAGACTAAAACTCAAATGAAGTTTCAAATTAAATTCTAGTTGATATAGTCTAAATCTCCAAAATAACAAACAATCTAAATACTTAATATAGTTGTGCAAAGGAAAGGTTATCTTTCGAGTAAATCTACAGTCATCTAAATTTGCCTTTTATCCTTTAATTATGTTGCCATCTATTTTCTAATGTGATACAATTATTAATTTGCATGGTTTTCAAAACCTTTCTTAGTCTCTCTCCATTTAATTTGGTAATTATTGTGTCATAACTAACGCGTATCAGCTCTAAAATAATATAATTAGTTACGTTTCTAGAATAGTTTTGACCATAACGTTTTATAATGAATCCTTTACTGCTTCTGAAACAAAATGCTTACAATTATCTAAGACGGTTGCTTTCATGTTATAAGATGGCGCATATTGTATCTGCGACTTTAATAACAACAGAAAGACAATGAGGCCTTATAATACATTTATGTTATTGCAAAATAATAGTTTACATGTGTCATTTACTGCTGTGTGTATTCATTTACTGCCATGTGTGTCATACAGACATTACAGACACAAATGAACCTCGAAAACGATGTCCATCATCTGCTTGGATGGCAATGGTAACCAATGAGGGCATGTGCACTCAGTTTTCAGCGCTAGTTGTCGGTGTTTCTAACTGTTTGATTGATTGCTTTTTAATAGTTTGGTCATATTTGAGTAGAATTCCAAAATTAGGTCATAACTACTATATCAGTTAAAAGTATGAATTATGAGTAACGTGAAAACTTTCAATACCACTTTTCTTTGGCTAAAAATCCACATTTGAGAATTAGAGCGAATCAAAATTGATAAAACAAAAGATAAGTGCAAGCTATGTAAATACGGAAAATGACAAAATAAACTAACAAACACCTCAAAAGAATTAGTACACCAGTGTTAAGTATCCAAATACGAGAAAGCACTTAAAAACAGATATAAAAAATTAACTTAAAAATTATAATCTCAATTATGAATTAATTAAAACAGCAAATAGAGATTTAAACAAAGGAAAATTGCAATATGGTTTTAAGATCTTCGTCAAAATTAAAATGCGTAGCAAAAAAGATTATGAACCGAATTACAGTCCCTAACTTACGGCACAAATAAACTGAATTTGTTATGGCGTCAGAAGTTAAGTGAGCTCACGAACCTGTGGTGCTAAAACATCACGTGATTCTGACGTCGCGGGTTACGTTTTGCTACTTTTCGATTCTTCTCTTGCTAATTTAGCTCAAACATTTCTGAAAACACTATCTAGATATGCTAGATATGCCACACATGCGCACGCACATTCTGGCAGGGTCATCAACTCAAATTGGTAGATGCAATATGTGCCACCCTATATGCAGTTGAGAATTGGTAAACTAGAGGTATGTTAAGAAACGGTGACTGCATTGCTCTGAATGAAAACCTATATTATTCTAATTAGTTTTTAACCATACTTTAAGCCTTAAAATTTAAGGTCGTAAATATTTTATTGAAAAATACATTCAGAATCACATTTAAAATTATTTAATATATAGCGGCATATTTGATCGATGTGACTCTGATTGAGAAGCTGGATACGAAAATACTTTTTAATAAATATATCTCTTTTATTTATAAACAACTCATGCTTTTTATTCCGGAATTAGTGTGGAAGTATTGGATAAGAAAAACATAGTGAATGGCTCTATGCACAAACACACATCGTAAAATTGCCATCGAATATATAGAAGTTGTCCACCATCAATATTATTTAATAAGGTTCTCCAGAAATAAGGTTTATGACTTTTTGTTCTGCACTTAAAGGCTTTAAGAACTTCCATTATCTTCGATTCGCATTCATAAAGAACGATGGTTAACTCTGGACCAAGCGATCGATATCGCTGTTCCAGTGGCTGATAAAACAATTCAGTGAATTCTGAAAAGCTGACTGAAATCAGGAATTAAAGAATATTATACTCTTAGAAGCGAATCATTATTTACATCCAGTACCAGTTAAAGCATCAACTGTTTGTAATCAAATTAAAAAGTTTTCATTATTCCTTCAGTAAAATAATTAAATTGAGATCATCTGTCCATAGCACATTTTGATAATAGATGTATCACTGAATAAGTATGTAGTAATAGACGTATCGCTATTTCTGAAACGTATGACTACCTCTTGTCTTAAAGAATGATATCAACAAATTAAAAATTCATGTTCTTGCAACAAAACTTTCTATGGTTTATTTTCAAACCAGAATACGTTTCGTGTTTTGTGTTGTCTTGTTCTTCTGTTTCGATTACGAAATATCTCAGAATACTTCGGTAAACTCAAAAATAAGTGTTTTTTAATGGTGGATCAATATAAATATTGATATCAAAAATAAAAATTTCATCAAAGCACTATAATTTTTAATCATAACCGACAGCAAACATAGTCAGGTTTGTTTTTAGCTATGCAAAAGCAGTTTTAATAAAATCAAGAAACAAAGAAATGTTTAATATGAAAGTTTGGTTAATTCTCATTAATTTCGAAATAAATTTCAACAGACTTTTTGATATTCACCAATTTGGTCGATTCCGCAAATATTGTTCATTAATTCATCTCAAAATTGCCTATTGAATAGAAAATGCCCTCTCAAACAAGATGACCCAACATTTAAAGAACTTTTTCCAAGAAAGAAAATAAAGCTTAGGTATGAAATATATAAGCTTAGTTTGTTGAATGTACTCTACAAACAGTGTAGTTGAATAGTAGTATAATACTCTACTTAGAAGCAAAACTAAGTAAATATGCTTTCTGTTAATTTAAAAATGAAGCGATTAATAATAAATCACCTTAATACATTTTTTAAATACTAGGCAACGCATATAAGACATGCGCGGTTTTATAGAAAGTGTTTTAAACGGAATAACATTCCCTGATATTCTAATTCTTACGACCTATATTCACTGATACGGCAAAGTACATAATGACTATGTAAATGGCAAAGAGTATAAGGATTATCTAACTTAGAATAACAAATACTTTCGTAAAAGCTTTCTGATTCTTAATCACATTATATGGAGGAAAAGCTCACTGAATCCCCATGCGTCTTCAGTTATTGGGAATAGACCTGAAGACAAAATATTAGTGGTCTGTTGTTTTAGGTACCCGGGGACCTTTAAATAGACGGCGAATATGAGTTCTATAAGGCGGATGGATACTCAAAATGATTGACACTTGGTCTTCACCTTATGAACAATTAGCACGAGATGATGTTTTTGATGTTTTAAATATTGGCCTCTTAGAAGATTTCTGTGTTTTCTTGAAACGTAAGAGATTTTTTTTCTGGATGAAAATGAAACTACACACAGATTTTTTTTAAATATTCTGAATTTTGTTCAAGTTAAAATAAAACTCTTGGTAAAAGTTTTAATTCATTTTAATAAAGCAAACTTTAGCTTTGAAGCAAAGAGAAGAAAGAATAACTTTTGCCATTTTTATTCAAAGATCATTTGCCCTTTTTATTTTATCCCAGCATGATGATAAAAGATAATGGTGGTAAAATATTATTTGTTCATCGCAAGTAATTTCTTTCCTTAAAAAAGGGTCATCGTCTCAAAAGAATTGTCTTACAGATCCAACTGACCATTCCAAATGGAGATGAAATAAAATAAAATTTTATACATGGTGTCTCTTTCATTGAGAATAATATTCTTTTCCGAGTCATTTAATATAAAGATGGAAATTGAATTATCGTCAGGGTTTTTAACTTTGTACAGATATTGATGAAAGGAAGCCATTATGAGCAAAAAAAACTTTCGGATTGATTTCCATTTCTTATAAAAGAAAAGGAAAACCAAGGAGTATGAAAGGGTTCTTAAATTCAGATGAAAATGTCTGCGCAGATTTTTTTAAATAGTTTCATGAACTATAAAACCTTTATTCTAACATTTCACGAAACATCTTCGAAAATCATAACTAATTCTAAAATATTTGAGGACGAATAATTTAAAAAATCTAGACACAGCTCAGGAATTCATTATCTTCATTAAATTCTACATTCGTTTTCGATGCAAGCGCATTAACTTCAGAAGTTAATTTTGGTTATTCAGACTCTTATGTTCTATAACACTTGTTTGTAACCTTCGTAGAAAAGAAACATCGAATTAATTTAACAGGGTTTTCAATGGCGGATTTATTTATATTGGTGATTTGCAACAATGTCCTGAAGATGATGGTAAAAAGAGTATAAGAAGATCCGCTGCTCTGAGCAAATTATATCACAGAATTACAAAAAGGAGAAAACTTATTTTAGAAATTGTAGAATAGTATATTCGAAGTAGAATAGTAAGAAGTGTTTTGCTTAAGAAATGGAATATAAAATCTTTTAACTTATTATGAAAACCAATCACATTATTTTAGTTTTCCAGTTTCGTTTCGTCATTAAAATTGGTGGTATTCGGAACAAAATTATTTCAGAAGCTTTTCTATCTTTGGATTCGCTATGATGATGACATGTTTGCTCTTTTTAATGAAAGGAATGGTGAATTAATGAACGTTTTATCAGTAATGAATTATGGCCCCCCTTTCATTCTCTTCATTTCGGAAGAGAAATTTTGCATTTCATCTTCCTCCTTTTATTCAACAGTTTAGTAACGAATCAAATTTCACTGTCGTATTTTGGGCTAATATATCTTAATATAAAAAACAGAAACCTATATACAGTGTATTTCCACTCTGTCTTTTCTTACGTTTGGTGATTTTTCAGTTTAATTTTCTCCCATTCGTGAACCGCACCAGTGACTAAGTTTTAAATACGTTATTCATACATGAATTTGTTCTGATGTATCTTAATATAAAAAATAGTAACCCACATACAATATATTTCCACTCTGCCTGTTCTCGCGTTTGAGGATTATTCAATTTAATATTCTCACATTTGTGAACCGCACCAGTGTACAAGTTTTAAATACAGAATTTCATACATGAATTCAGAGAGAATTCATTGCTCTTTTTTTATAGTTAATAACAAATAAAAAATGTTAAACATTTCGTATTAACAATTGAGAAATTTTCGAGAACATGTATTCATAAATTATTCATTCCTTATAATTATTTGTCTATTAAAAGGACATTTAAATTTTCTTCTGTTTATCTACATACGCACAAGATGTGCATATGTTACAAGAAGCCTTATCGTGTGGAACTCAAGATAGTATCCTTAACATTTAATAACTACCGTCTGTTTAAGCTATTCATTACCATCAAACTGGTTGAGGGCCATTTGGCTCCTACCTAAAGGAGAGCCATTCTAAGGGGAAATTTCTCGTTGCACGTAGGCTAATGTTTGAAATAAAATGTATAAGAAATCATACGTTTATAAAAACAGTATTAGTTTCGTCCAGTTCTATCGTAATGCATTTTGAAAAGTGAGCTTTCATTGAGAATGCCTCTGAGTAGTCAATGGTGGTAAAACAGAAAGTTATTTCATTAAAAGAAGAAATGTACTTTTTAATAAATTAATGCTAAAAAGGCGTAGATGCGCTTGTATTGGTACTTACTTGTCTTTTCACAGTAGATATCAGTTACATAAGTATGATGCGGTTTAAAAAAAGTAAAGAAAAAAAAAGAGCAAGCAGGGTCAGGATTATGACAAAATTCCTCGAACACTTTTAAGGAATAGGATTCCAAACACTTAAAAAAATCTTCTGTTAATAAATTCAAAAACTCTAAAAATTCTATCTGATCTTCTGTACATCTGGAAAAAAGTATATTTTAATTTTAATAATGAATTTTCTTTTGGGAAGATTGCTTCCAATGCGAATGTAAGCTTCAAAGGAAAGTTAAAATTTTAAAAACTCTTCAAATCCTCATATCAGAATTCCATAAAATGCTTCATGTAACCATGAAAATGCGCTATAAATGAACTCTTTTAAATAGCGATTTTAGGGGTCTTAAAATGTTGCATTGTCTGTTCTAAATCCAAATACTTTTACAAGCTTCCTTTTTCAATGAATGGAGACATCACGAATTACGTTCAACCTCATAAATGAGTCCCTTAACTCTATAAATGAACTCTTTTAATCAACCAGTCTAATGGTCTCAAAATTGTTGCATTGTCTGTTCTAAATCAAAATACTTTTACAAGCTTCCTTTTTTAATGAATAAAGGCCTCACGGATCAGATTTGACCTCATTCTGGATATGGTAGACTTATATAACTAATTTTTAACCAAATACGGATAATTATCCCTATTTTTTTTAAAAACGAGGCATTAAATTTAAAAATATTTTTTAGTTTGCTGTCTTTGGTTTATTAGATTTCAAATGCAAAAGATTTAAAGATTTCATTAAATTTTAAACTCATACAAAGCCGTTGATTCCGAGAGGAATAAGTTATATACATTTTTTATAGATTTTGATAAAATTAATTTCGTTAAAGAAATTACTTAAAGCAACAGATTTGAAACATCTGATATGCATTTCTCTAAAACACAAACAAATTATTTTAATTTTATTCACATTTGTAACATTTTAATTATTATCTTTCTGCAAATCAGATTATTCTATATTTTGACTAAAATAAAGTCAGAAATCCATAACTAATTATGAAAAGGATAAAACGAATTAAAAGAAACTTTAGTCTTGAATCAGTAGGAACAGACGAGCAAGGTTTTAACCTTATCATGGCGGATTTCAAGAGTAAATTGTCTGAAGTTTATCAGTTGCAATTACTCCCCTCATCATGAAGTACCAAAGAATCGAAAGTTTGGTTCACTATAATCGGAAATTCGCTGTATTACTTTGATTTTAGAAAGCTGATGACTTTACTAAAATCTTAAACATTGGCTGAAGAATCGCTTCAATACCAATGAAAAAGCTAGCTTCATGGGCGTTTCCGTGATTTTGCCAACGTGGATGCACTTTTTCCGGAAAGGCATCCTGTCTTTTAAAATAAACCTAACGAGCATTGAATTAATTTAAGTTAGTAATTAATTAATCAAAACACTGATGAATAGGACTTTAATCTCTATTTAATGTTTAAATTCAGAATTATTCGGAGCACCAGCTACCTACTGAATGGTACGGCTGAATTGTTTTAGTTCAACTTGGTTTCTAAGTCTAAAGACCAGGCTAGTGGCATGACCTTTTTTCTCCCTGCGTGACATGATAAATCAATTTCTCTCAAGACATCCTCCACAAAAACATCTTTATCTTATGCAGATAATATATCAAGTGCTTACCGTAATTTAAATAATCCAATTCTATTGCTATTAGCAATTAGAATATTCATTTGTATACTTGCTGGTCTCCACTAACAGATCTGACAATGGGACAATGGTTAGAAGGAATTTTATAGTAACATAAATTACAAACCTCAGTGTACCTCTTTCAAGTTTTTCTCGTACATTTATATGCATAGAGTAAACACCAAAGATCTGGACCTCTGGAATATGCACCCAACGTGCTGACCACTACACCACCAAGGCACGCAAAGAAGGAGGGAGAATTACCTTTTAATATTTCTGTGATACAGAGACTGTTCGCACATTTTTAGACGACTTTGGTAAGCGGCAATAAAAATCGTTTCCTGCAAAAGAAGTAATTGCAATTGTGCTATGTTTTTAAAAGTCAAAATTATCGTCTTTGGCTTGAAAGTTTTGTTTTTATTCAAAATGGCGAATTTAACAAAGCAGTGATTCGAAGGCTACATTTACGCTCTTTCCGAAGAGAAATATACATACTTCGTTATCCACAAACGATGTGAGAGTCATGGTTTTGTGATAAAGCGTCGATAGGTAATATCATCAACAAGAAAGGAAAAAAACGTCAAATTGAAACCTCAAGTGCGACGAAAATTCCAAACAAGTATCCAAGGAGAAAACGGACACCTTCGACTATTGCAAAGGTACGTTGTTTAAAGTTAAAAGAAAATCCCTTTAGTCAAAGGACAGTTGCAAAATCATTAAAATGCTCGGTGTCCACTGCAAACAAAATGATAAACGTTGATTTAAATCTTAAGAAAGCGGAAAAACGAATGTGCATCGTCTTCTTCCGAAGCATATCGCTCGACGCATGATACGCTGCAGAATTCTATATGAGAAATTCTTATCCAAAGAAAAATGGAAAACAATTGTCACAATAGATGAAGCATGGGTGTATTTAAATGACTGTAACAAAAAAGAGCCATTTATTATCATAAAAGGGGGAAAAAATTTAAGTGCATTAAGGCAAGTTAAAAATAGAGAGCGCAAATGTCAAGATTAACTCCGAATACTATCAGGAACACATTTTATAGCCAATTTTTCTGAATAAAATACCATCGCTTTACCCACAGTGCCATCCATCTGTGAGACTCCATCAGGACAAAGCTAGCAGTCACACATCAAAATCCACTGTAAATTTTCTAAAAGAAATGGAACAAAAAACTGGTATCAAGGCCCATACCCTTCACCGATATCCCTACTAAATCTCCCGATGTGTCACCTATGGATTTTTGTGATTTCGGACTTTTAAAAACTGCATTATCCAAACGTTACAAACGTTGTAAAACCCTAACAGGACTCTGGAAAGCTGTTCGGGAGGAATGTGATAGAATACCTCTTCTGACACTTCAAAAGGCATTATTATCCTAGAAATTGCGGTGTCGAAAGATAGTTCAGAATAAGGGATGTCAAATAGAAAATTTAAAATACAAGAATTTTATGTAATTTAGTTTTGTGAATACAATATACATCGTCTAAAAAATGTGCGAACAGCCTCTGTACTATGATAACAGGCGGTTGAATTTAAGATCCTCAAAAACTGCACCTCAAAAACCCCTAGCGCCCACCTTGCATCTTTATACATTAATGTAAAAATTAAAGCAGTAATTTAATTAATTATTGCTTATTTTCAGTATAATATTTCTGTGGTACTATGATTCTACTCAGCTGCCACTTTCAGTTGAAAATAGTAATGCTCTATCACTGGCACCTTAAAAAATCCCCAATTTGGATATCATGCATGAGTAGTATACCGAGCATGCGCAGTAATTCCAAGACTAAAGGATGTAAGGATTAAAAAGCGTGAAGTAAGGCCAAGCTAGTAAAGATTATATTAAATTTGAAAACACGAAGGATTAACTTTCAAGCATCTCGGAAAGATATTTCTATCAAATTTTATTTGCAATTTAATACATGCACATTTAATGGTCTTAGTGGTGTTTTATTGCTTCTTTGTTTAAATTTTAAATCTTGTGTGTGATAGTTTCCTTGAATAAAATTTTGTTTCTTCATTAGGTCTCAGTGGTTCTGCGGCAGATCTCACTCGCAGAAGAGAGGTGTTCGGTCCGAATATGATTCCCCCCAAACCTCCCAAAACGTTCCTGCAGTTGGTATGGGAAGCGCTACAAGATGTCACCCTCATCATCCTCCAGGTGGCAGCACTAGTATCCCTCGGCCTTGCCTTTTACGAATCACCACCAGAGGAGGGAGCGAAAGGTATTTGTATAACACATAACATTCTAAGATTTAGATTGGCAGAAAATGAAAAACTTTAAGGCATTTTAGAATATAACTGTAGTATATCTCGATAATTCGAAGTGATATATGCTAATAATACTTGAATAGAATGGAATGCCGCAATTAGTTCGAAATAGGTGTTATATGTATCTCTCTCTTTAATTTACGTGTTACAAGATCACGGTTAAATCACGTATCTTACCTTGGTGAGTTGAATGGCCGATCTAAAAAATGAAAATATACTTTCACCTTACTTTCAAGGTATTTTAACAAGAAGAAAAACATTAAAATTAATTGAATTTCAAAATTTATTCAAAAGGACGAAAAAGTAAAATCCTGCGCTATTGATGCAAAGGCAATATTTAATTTAATGATGTTATAGAGAATATAAAGGAGATTATCTCTTAGGAAATTCAAAGTGAAATTTAGAATGTAAATATTGATAGTTTAGAAAGCAATTTACAGTTAAGTTTTCTAAGAAAAACTCAAAAACAAAATTTTTTCGGAGATAAATTTGTAGAGTCCTTAATTAAAGTAAGTTTCTCTAATAGATGTAAACTTATAGCTACTAATAAAGCAAAATAAGAAGAAAAAATTTCAAATTAGTGAATTTCAAAATTTATTCAAAACTACTAAAATGTAAAATCCTGCGACAAAGTTGATAGACAGACAGATAAAGTAGCTACTGCTGCGAGGATAATATTTAAGTTCGGTTAAAGTTACGTATAAAGGCAGGATACGGTTACAGTTACGTATAGGAATAAATTACAGTTATTCAACTACGGTACCAATTACAGTTATACAGGTGCCGGAAAAAAACGTTAGAAAATGGTCATCAAGTATGGCGATTTTTGGTGATTTCTCTCCAAATTTGGGAACAAAAATTAATCGCCAAAACCATTGCAAGCTTTGTGATAGTCTGTCAATTTAGAGAGGTTGCCATTTGCCTCAATGTTAAATAGACTTGCCCTGTAATTTTATTTTCCCGGCAGATATTCGTCTCTTATTAATTTCTTAATTTTCCTTTATATCCTCTTATATTATATAGATTCTAATAATATTAGAGCCATAAAATTAAATGAGACATTTCTAATGTTATATAGATTCCCTTACATTCTCTAATAGAGAATATAAAGGAATATAAATGTATAAAGGAATATAAAATTAGGAATTCTCTAATAGAGTATATAAAGAAATCTAATTTTCCTAAGAGATAATTATATGTCCTAGGAAATTGTTATAAATGCGGTTTATTGAAGACTGGGTATTTTACTTTGAAGTAGGACGTAACAAAACTTATAAAGCGACAAAAATTTTTTGAAAAGTAAATAATGCTCTGACATGTATATTTTAACTTTCAGAAATTTCTTAGAAACCTCCTTATATGTACTAGCTGACTTATATGACAGCTTTGGATCCGACATGCATTCGGTCTGGGAAGCTGCGCTAGCCTAAACCTCTAGTTCAACATAACTCTCGGAAACCACTTAATTATTATTTTTTAGCAACTCTGCTTTAAAAGATGGAGAAAAGCTTGTTAATTTTAAATAATAAACCCGCGAAAATTTCTAAAATGTATGCAATATATTGTTACGGATTTCGCGTTATTTAGGTATTTATTTAGAATTTTAATTAAAATTGTTTTATTTTCCCGTGCAGCACAGACGATTTTTGAAGAGAAAGCTACGTTGGAAAAGTAAAATAAAAGAGCGCGTACATTTAATATTCAATAAATAAATATTTCGTAATTACTGTTGCCATTGAGGAAAATCGAGATATTTATAGATTTTACCAGAATATTCTAGTGAATAATTAAAAAGCTTATAAAAGCCGAATTAAAACACCTCAGCTCAGTGGTTGCTGTTTTAAGCGAGCTGTTTGAGTATTTAATGCTGTTACTGATTGTAGCGAATTCTCTGTGAGATAGAATTAGTTTCTCTGTTTTTGAATTGAGTTCTGTTTAATGTTTGAGATATTTTGATATTATACGAATACCTCGGAGGAAATATTTCAGTATTCTGTTCTGTTTCTTGTGAAAAGAATAAATTTTAGTAACTTTTTATCGACTTGTGCATTCAATCCATAACGACCCCGTATGCACACAACAATTTTTGGTGTCAGAAGTGGGATTTCTGAATGCCAATAACACGAGCGATGGAAGAACAATTAAGACAGCTGATCTTAGCATTTGCTGCATTTAAAGACGAGATGAAAGATTCTGTTCAAGAAGAGATGAAATACTTTAAAGAAAAGATGGAAGCTGGACAAGATTCTGTAAAAGAAGAGATGAGAGCCGTTCAAGAAAAGATGGAAGAATCTGTTAAACAAGAAATGAGATTAGCTCAAAAAGAAATGAAAAGAGAAATAGCATGCGTGATAGAAAACAAGTTCGAGGCTATGGAAGGAACAATGGATAGAGTTGAAGACAAAGTTGGAGAAATTCAAGAAAGAGTTTCGGCCGTGGAACAAGAAATAGCTTACAGAGTTTCTTCTGTCAAAGAAGAAATCGAAGGAAGAGTTTGTGCCGTTCAACAACAAATTGATGACAGGGTTTCTTCGGTCGCCGAGGAAGTTGATGCCTTAAAGAAATTCGTAGCAACAACAGGAAGTAATCCTGATGGATTTAAATTTTTATCCGTACCTTCTCGTTCCTCCCTGAAGTTATCCACATATGATGGGAAGACCTCCTGGCAATTCTCTATAGTAGCGGATGCGAATGGATGGGTTTCCCAAGCTAAGGCCTGTCATCGCGCCGCATCTCTGAGAGCAGATGCAGCGGATATCCTGTAGACTCGTCCCGAAGACCAGAGACTAGACTTCGAAGCTCTATCCGGCGCATTGAAGCTGCGCTTCAAGGAGAAATGTTTGAAAGACTACAGAAGACTTCAATAAAAATCCCGTCAACAGAAGGCCACCGAAACACTCCAAGAGCTCCCCACGGATGTTGAAAGGCTGTCCCATCTCACCTTTAAGGAGTGCCCGAGAGAAACAAGGGAAATCCTATCCCTGCAATACTTTATCGACAGCATCCGGGATCCTGAAATATAGAAGGCACTGCGAATGGCTGATGCGAAGGGCTTAAAAAGTGTTCTGGTGCACGCCATGAAACTGTAGGCAGCCCAGCAAGCCCCTCGCAGAGACCGACACCCAATCAGAGCTGCGCATGTCCAAGAGCCAGTGGATCAAATGGCTGCTCGCATATATGATTTAACAAAACAACTCAATGCCTTGAAATGGTATATTTGTGATAAGAAACCGACCGTAAAGTGCTGGAAATGTGGTGCTTTAGGTCACATGCGAAGGAAATGCCGAACACCACAGAGCACGGAAAATAAGACGGATGATATAAACAGACAATTAAATGCCATGAGATGGAAAGGAGTGACAAGAAACCAAAGTGCTGGGACCGCGAAGCTGAAGGCCACGTACGAAGGAACTGCAGAACACCCCGGGGTACGAAAAATAAGATCATTTCTCAGCAACGACGCAGGAGGCAAACTAATGACAATACCGAGGAGCGGAGGTTGCCAGATAGTTGTTATGTTCTTAATAGTTTGAATTTTAGGTTATGAAAGAGATCAAGTTAATTATTTTTCTTATTTAGGAAAATCTTAATTTTTTATTTAATTCTTTGAATTAGTAATTTAATGTTTTATTATTTATGATTAATTCAGTATTCGGTTATGTAAATTCTTTAATGTTGGGGAAAAACGGATGCTTCAATGATTTTTTTTTTGTCTTTTATTTGAATTTAATCAAGATTTCTGTCTTTTTGTGAAAGGATCAAAGAAAGAGAACGAATTTTGCTTAGTTATTTCTCTCGCTCAAGGGGGCATTACTTCCGGAGAAGTTTCTGGAAAGAAATTGCTTTGTTTCGGTTGCCCTTTAGGGTAGGAAGTACGTGACGACTGCTCGAAGGTGTCATTTCACCTACAGTGGAGGTCGTTTGGCCGCTTTAGAGAAGTGGCGCATGTGCAGTATACATTTTCTGGTCTTTCAGGGTGAAAAATGGAAATTTGGTCCCTAAAGAGGGGCGAAAAGTGCAGCCTTCCTGGTAGCCTTGTTTTTGAAAGAAGTGGAGGAGGATTTCCGATATAGATCACTTTTTGCTCTGGTTCTGGGAGCTCCGGAAAGGTCATTTATTGGCCGGCCCGGGGTTCGGCATGTCTTAGAGCAGGGTGGTTCTGGTAGCCCGGGGGTAACTCCTTGGGTTTTCTGGGTAATGTCCCCCTTCGGTGGGTAGCAAATTGACGACCAGTGACGCCCCAAATTGGGTGCATTGCGCCGACCCCTCAAGATTCCGGGAAAGAGGTTGAACCTCGGCCTCGGTTCTGCGGGGGGAAGGACCTGTAGTGCGATTAAGTTCGCGGAACGGGGAAGCCAATATTGTTTGGTAAGTGATGGTGGTCTAGAAGGTGAGCTGCGAAGGCTAAGAAGGCGGGGAGCTGCAACTATGCTCCCGACTTGATTTTCCACTTAAAATAAGGAAAAAAACGGGATTTTGACTCTACCATCGGAAATTGTGCAGAGTTCGTAGAATATCCTACACTTCATGATGCGTTACCCTGTCGTGAAGAGGTCTTCTTTTTTTTTTAATCGTCAGTCAGTGAGCCTCTAGGCTTTGTTCTTATTACGTCCAATAGCAGTTCGAATTGTCGTTGGCTAATTTCCCGTTTGAACGAGGTCTGGATTTTCCTATTGCGATTGGAATAGATATGAGTCAACATACCGAAGTACCGAAAGTGTGGATTATCTTTCAAGAAAATCGGTAGATGCGTTGGACGAAACCAAACAACTGTAATGAGGATATGTGACCGTTGGATGCAGGAGGGAACGACGGACCGACGTGTTCGATCGCATCCGCCTCAATGCACCAGTTCACGTGATGACAGAAACATTGTGCGCATGGCAGTGACGGATCGCTCAGTCCCATCACTAACCATAGCACGGCACATTCAGTCTGTAACGCATCATCCAGTGTCTGCGCATACCATTCGACGCCGTTTACAACAAAGTGGTCTGTCCGCAAGACGTCCATTGCTTCGTCTAGCCTTCACGCAGAACCACAGACGTCTGCGCCGCCAATGGTGCGATGAAAGAAGGATGTGGACGGCAGAATGGAATGAAATTGTCTTTATAGACGAGTCACGCTTTTGTCCGCAACACCACGGTGGTCGGATTCGAGTCTGGAGACACCGTGGAGAGAGGATGCTGAACAGCTGCGTTATGCACCGCCACACTGGTCCTGCACCGGGTATTATGGTACGGGGCGGTATTGAATATCACTCTCGCACTCCTCTAGAACGCATTGCCGGTACTTTAAACAGCCAGCGCCGCATCTCCGAGGTGTTGGAGCCAGTTGTCCTTCCTTACCTTCAAGGCTTGCCCACAGCCATATTTCAACAGGATAATGCGCGACCACACGTGGCACGCATTGTCCAATGGGTCTTCGTCAATCGCCAGATTGAATTCCTTCCCTGGCCGGCTCACTCTCCGGATCTTTCGCCGATAGAAAACATGTGGTCCATGGTTGCTGAACGATTGACCCAGATTACATCCCAATCGCCACATCAGATCAACTTTGGCAACGTGTGGAAGCTACTTGGTCTGCTGTACCCCAAGAACACATTCAAAGTCTCTTGGAATCAATGCCGAGGGGTGTGTCAGCGGTGATCTCCAACAATGTCGGTTACTGTGGCTACTGATTCCGGAAGCAACCACACTTCACAGAAGTCTATAAATTTAATCACTTGATACTTGGTCAACGTGTTATCTACTAAATAAATTTTGTTGTGATATCTCTTGTCTTTCTTGGTGTTGCACTTTCGGTGGCCAGCAGTGTAGATAAATAGCTAGATAAAATCCATATTAAAGAAAGCTATGCGAAGGAAAGTATAAAAAAGGTGTAACTTATAATGACATCATAACCTCAAAAACAACAGGACTAAAAAGTGATATTTCCAAGCAATATTACCTGACGCATGAGAAAAACCGGGAATATTCTCTTCTACTTAAAATCAAACTGCTGTTTGCTTAAAAAAATTCTAGAAAATCGCTTATGATTTATTTTTTATATTTCTTGTTTAAAAGTGGATGAAGAGATTGTTTTATAGTCTGCTAAAATTTCAAAACTCTTTGTCATAAATACATTTTCGGATGCCGAAATTTTAAAATAAGGGACATGAAATTATTAAAAAAAATCTGATGTGCGTACCACATGACTTCCTTGTGCGGAATATTAAATTAAACGCATTTTTCCTGCCTTTCTTTTAAACGTATTTCCTCGAATTTCATTAGAGATATATTCCTCATTCAATTAATTCAGTTCGCACTTCGCGACAAGGCACAAATACATGAAACCTCAAAATATCTTCATTAAAAATTGAAACATATCAAAAAATATAAAACATAAATATAGTTAAAACAATTTAAAGAACAATTTTTACAATTAAAATTAGAGTTTCTACGCAAAAACAAGCAATTCGACCAGTGGGTAAGAAGGCAGATTTTTTGGTGCACAAAACTGAAAGTTTACTTTTGGTCTCACTCGGCAAAAAGACACTGAAGGCGTAGAAACGGACTTAATTTGTTGTAGACGCTTTGCTGAGTCAATATATGGGTTAATTTAATAACTTAAATGATAATTCCAGAATGGATTACGCATAATTTAATTCGCAATCATAAAAGAAGCGTTATTTTGTTGTTGTGAAGCTTAATTTCTCTAGATTGACAACAAATCCTCTATTTTGCTAAGTTTCAAATGTAAACAAATATGGCTGCGATGGCGAAAAAAATTATTAAACAAAACTTTTAAATTGTTGGTAATTCTACAGTTATAACATGCAAGTTAATTAAAGGCATAAAAACGCTAAACAGAAGATAAGAACAACATAATTCAATCATTTTTGCACAATTTACCAAGATATAAGACTGAAGAAACTGAACTCACTGAGCCGAGTAACAAGGTGGATATATATATATATATGTTACGGTGAAACACCGAATTCTGGAGAATGTCTACTAGTCGCTTGGTGTATGTCCGAAATATTTTCCAAATACTCTTATTTCTGACTGACACCGGTAAATGTCGACATTCACCATGTACTAATGGTGAATGTTCAACATATAATAATATTATATTTTCTTCTCCGTAATTCAGTCGCGAAAAAACGCACTTGAGATTTGAAATAAGATTTTAAAAACATAAGAACTTAAAACACACAATACATTCAAAATGAGAAAGGAAAATAATAGAAGTTAAAAACTTACTTAATTGTACAGTACATTCTAAATGAGAAAATGAAATAATAGTAAAAAAAAACTTACTAAATTATGTGATTCACATTTTATTTATTGCAACAACTTAAACTATTAAGACACTTTGAATTGCACAAGAGGACCTTGCTTTTTTACAACTGCATTTATGGGAAACAGCCAGTCGCCTCTTTGTCTACTCCTCTCTTTTCGACCTACACCAGAGCATATCTTTGATTGTCGACATACACCAGTGAGGGTACGAATGTACAAGAATGCATCGTTATATTCGATGTTTCACCGACGTATATGGTGAATGTTGACGTTCTCCGGTGAAAGTCGACATTCTCCAATTTCGGTCTTTCACAGTAACATATACATATATTTGTATACTTTTGGTGCGGTCGATTGCAACCAAAATAGGAGGTGTACGTCTAAATGTTATAGCAGTCCTATATACAAAATTTCAGAGTTCTGAGGTTACTCGTTTTTGAGCTATACAAGATACATACATACATACATGCATACATATGTAAGTACGTACGTATGTACGCACAGACGCCACTAAAAAAATCTCTTCAGATACCGTTTTAAATAAGTTTTATAATTTTTTGGGGCGGAAAGTGTCTTTTATTCTGTCCTTACGTACAGATGTCACGCAAAAACATCGTTAAATTGCATTCGATAGCGATCAAATGGACATTTTCGTTGAAATATGATACCCGAAATTTTTCTCTATTACAATACTTCCTTTTTACTTCGTACAAAGAAGTAAAAATAGAATATTTTTCAAAAAATCATCTAAAAATTAAATTTTGTTAAAAGTTCAGGAGGATTTTTAATTTCTTAATTAAACAAAGGTATGTGCAAAAAATCATGAATATTAAAGTTTCAACATTAAAAGATCTAAACCGCATTTTGAAAAGTTCGTCTAAGTGCTAATCCTTCTCAAATAATGATTATTGAAATATTTTAATCAAGCTATTTTTACAGGCGCTTGCTTCTTGCTTAATTAATTCCTAATACTATAATTTTATACGCATTAACATACTACCATTTGATTTAGTCTAGATAGGTGACAGCTGAGAGCAGGTCCGGACAGCCGGGTGGCTTGCATACACTGGTGTGCAAAAATTAAGGACGAGACGGTTTTTTCAATATAATTTTGTACAAAAGCTTTCCAAATCAACACATTTAATACCGTAAGGTCCCCAATACGTAAGGACATGAGTAATGTAAGCAACACTTACTAAAAGAGAAATTAGAGGGATAAAAAGAAGCTTTATTGAAAAAGTAGCACGGAGCGCAATGCGACTGAAGGCCGAAACATCCCTGTGATGGGTGTCCAGCAAGAAACATCCGGTCTTTAGTAGGGGATATGATCTCCCCTGACTGCTAGGCAGGTTTCACATCATTTGTGCATGCTGGACATGTGGTTGTTAATGAGCTGTTGAGACACTGCTGCTCGTTCCTCTTGTAGCACCAATCGCAGCTTCGGAATCGTTACTGGCGATAAGTTACGTGCTGCCACGGGTCTCCCTAGTAAGTTCCGTACATGCTTGACGGGATTTAGATCCAGAGACCTTGCCGAGCAATCCATGTGTTCAATATCTTCACTCTCCAACAGCTCTTCGACAGTAACTGTGCGATGAGGTGGAGCGTTGTCGTTTATGAAGAGGAACTAAGAACCCATAACCCTTGTGAAAAGACGCATGTAAGAAAGAAGAACCTCCTTACAATAGCAGTCCCAGGTGACGAACCTCCTTGGGAGATATGAAGGTCGGTCCGGCTACCAAGCATTATGTCTGCTCGAACGAGAACTCCGCGACCTCCAAAACAGTCCCTTTTGATGATGTTGAAGGGGTTATTGCGTGTTCCCCGCTCTGTCCAGATGTGTATGTGTCTAGAATCGCAACTCAGACTAAATCTGCTCTCATCTGTAAAGAGTACTCGTCCCCATTCATTGTCTCTCCAATTCCGGTGTTCCCGGCACCACAGAGAACGCCTTCTCCGATGGGCAGGCGTTAGAGGTACACACCGTACAGGGCGTCGTGCAAACAGACCACCACCGTGCAGTCTTCTGGCCACGGTAAAACGCGATATCGGTCGTCCAGTCGCCTGTGTCGTGTGTCTAGCGATTTCTCCCGCTGTCTGCCGCCTGTTTCTTCTGGCCTGTAAGGCAATATACCGGTCATCTGCGGGTGTGGTTCCTCGTGGACGACCACTACTAAACCCCCGGATAGCTGTTCCTGTAGTTTGAAATTGTCTCCAAAGTCGTGAAACGATGCTGTGAGCAATTCCGAACTCTGCAGCCACACTTGTCACACTGCGGCCTTCCTCCAACTTCCCAATGATTCGACCTCGGGTAAAAGCATCCAGATGTCGTCTAACAGATTGATTATTCGCCATTTCTCGCTGAGGCAGCAACTCGGTGTGATTTTAACTGCTATACGGCGTGCAATCTCTTTGCCAGAAATACTGATCTTACACCGACAACATGCTTTATACTACTCAGACACTCCCCCATTACGTCTACCTGCATATCTGCGCATGTGCTACCGTACATCACCTTACTTAATCTCCTGATTGGTCTTTCTGTCCGCTCTGCCTCTTCGTTCAGCTGATATGCTAATTTTTCGACTTCGTCCTTAATTTTTGCACACCAGTGTAGACTAATCGTGTATCATCCAGATCCCGCAACTATCTAAGCTACGCTCCGAAGTCAAGACATTACACGGCCATACAAGGGCAAAGTCTCAGATTTTTCTGCGTGCGTTGCATGAAGTAGAATATACAAAATACAGGTCACTGATCTGAAGACACAATACCTTCCATACTACTTTTGGTAACATAACATAATTTCAAAAAGTCATTGTTGTGAAAATTTTTCTTAGTTTGAAAACATGCCAAAATTAACTTTGTAATTAAACATTACATGTTAATACATTGCATCCTGGTTACATCGCATCTTAACACATTGCTACACATACTCGTCACACTATGCATTTTATAATATACTTTGCATTGACCATTGCACTGTACTTAAGGCACATTTAAAAAAATCACTGCTACACTTAATACACTATATATTTTATGCTGCATGTTATGCTGAACACTATTCGTGACAATTCAACGTATATTCTGAATAATGTAATTGATTATATAAAACATAACTTGATTATATAGTACATAACTTGGTTATATAAGACATAGTTTTTGATACAACAGCCTTAAATGAAGTGCAAAATTACACATTACAAAGAAATTACACGATGCAGAAATGCAGGTGGTTTATGCTGTACGTATAATTTACAAAGTATTTACTCTAGATATTAAAAGAAATAATATCCTAGAAATTATTTTTTAAGCTGAAAAATATGTAAAAACAAGGAAACACGAAAATATTGAAATGAGATGGCGAAGATTAATTTTCGCTAACTTACATAGTTTTCAGGTCAAAACACAAGGAATAACCATACTTTATGAGCTTTAAATCTACTTTTGTTCACGTTAAATAGAGAACTGTGAAAAATTATTAAAAGTAAATGATACTTAACCTGGATTTGCATTCTGATTTTGCTTTGGCAGTAACAGGTATCAGTTTGAAACGAAAGATTACAGGGACTAGATTCTAGAATCTGTTTTACTTTTGGTACCACACAAATCAGGTTTTTTTCTGTCGAAATTCAGTCCTAGCAGAGAATATGAAGCAACATTTACATAGCAGGAAAGAAAAGGCTTCTGCAATTTTAACTTAAATGCACCAAAATTATAAAGTAATAAAAAGTGCACTAAAGAGAAAAAAATTGAAGCACGGGGAAAAAATTACGAAATAAAAAATTGAACTGTAAAAGCATATACAAGTCACATATTATTACGACTGTATGTTTCTTATTAAAATACCAAGCGTCTTGATGGAATCTTTTTTATCATCAAGCTCGTGAATTTAATTTTCTTGGGCAACTGATATTTATTTGTTAAAGAATACAATATTTTATTGAATGATGTATATTTCGGTCAATAAAAAAATTATGTTGCGATTGCTAAACTGTGAACACTTCTTTTAACAACAGAATCAGCAGCATAAGTAATTTACTTATTTTAACTAGGTAGGTACGTATTTTACTATTACAAATAAAAACATTCGAAGGATATCATAAACAATATCTATATAGAAGGTTTTTGAAAAAACTGAATTGTATTCACTCTGAGCATGGACAAACTTCTTAAAACTACAGGAGGATATAGAGACAGTTAGTAATTCTGTTGTTACATATGGCTTTATTGGAAAAATCAGTCCAACCATATAAAACAACTCAAGTATCGCACAAGAAACATAATAAATAATAAAAAAGAACAAACATTAAAAGTTAGAATCAGAATAAATGAATATGGGAACAAAAGTAAAAGGTTAAAAATTTAAACAACAAGGAAATGAACATAAGAGATATAGTCTTTACAAAGAGTTCATGAAAGTTCTGGCATTCCAGTATAGTTTACTTATCTCACCACGTTTCTGGGGCTCTTTATCTAGTTCTGGGCATAAAGGAAGATGCTTTGCATCCATAATGTCTGAACTGCAAATTTGGCATATTACTAGATGGAAGGATGCCAATTTTATTAAGATGATGTACCATGCAATCGTGGTCTGTTTGCAGTCTGAAATTTGCCACAGTTTCTTTACGGGGTCTTTAACAAAACTTTTTCTAAGTGTCTTGAATGTTAGCACAGGATTTGTCCGTTGATTTTGCTGCCTGGTCAGATTTAAGAGTATCCATTATTTTCTCAAAAATTTGTTTTTAAGTGACTCTGGAGGGAGTGGTTTGTTGTCGTGTGGCTCAAGTGTTCCTCTCTTGGCTGGTGAGTTTGCCTTCTCGTTACCGTTGATACCTACATGTGAAGGTATCCATTGAAAAACGATTGTTTTGTTGTTTTCATAAAGAAAGTTTAAGGTTTGTCTTATTTCTGAGATAATCTAGGTATCTGTGTCATGATTTATAACTACAGCCCAGATGGTTGCTTTGGAATCGAATAGAATAACTGCTTTGGAGAAATAATCAATCTTTATCTTAAGGTATTCTAAATAATAATAATTCTAATCCAGAGCAAAATGCTGGCGTCACGTTCCCTTGCCTTTTCCTCTCAACCCGCTAGTGGATTTTATTTTTATTTTATTGTCCGTCCTGCTACTTCATTCACCTGTATTTTATAATAGATAATTTAAATTATTATTATTTCCCATCTTGTCATAATATAACTCCCAGTATTTATTTTACATATTTTATAAATAAACCTTGCATATGCACTGTTAATGCTAATGTGTGCAAAATGTTCCAAATATTACTAAATTTATATTTTTCAAAACTCTGAAAGTCTAAAGTTTAAGTGCAGGTATAAATTTCAAGTATATTTTCCTCAATATTCTAATTAATCCGAAACTATTTTCTGAAACACTGAAAGTGTATCAGCTCATTCCGCATAATTTCTTAATGTTGACCTAAATCTAGCTCACAATAAATTTATAGAACGATTAATGTTTAAAAACATGAAAAAAAATCTTAAGATACAAAACTTATAACCTGATTCTAGTTTTCACGAAAACCGTTTTTTTTTTACTTGTTCATTGTAATACATCCTTCTATATTTAGCAGATGGTAGCCATGTACTTTTTAAAATCTTCATTTTTTCAACCATAATTTTCATGGTGCGACTAGCAGACACGGTAATATAATATTTGATGTTTCATCCAATAGACCATCTTATGAAATCTTAGGAATAAATCTTATGAAATCATCTTATGTTATCTTTTCTTATGAAAGGCTTCTTGATAAGTATTTTTTTTGCTTTGTCTCTAAGTTTCCATCCTGTTATTAGCTGTTTCTAAGATTATCGCAGAAAATTCTACACTGAGAGAAAAAATTAAATAAAAGATTACAAAAAACTATTTATATTAATGCCATTAATTGAAGCTCCATGAAAGTTAATACGTTTTTGACGTTGGCTAGTAACTCAGGGTCAGCGCTATCATGTTGCCCAGCGGCGTTTTGCGGCTGTTCATTAGGCAGGTAGGAAAAGAACGGAAAGAGAGTGTTTCAAAACTCTTATTTCGAGGATTCTGTAAGTCGATAATATTTTCGCGTGTAGAAGATGGATCATGTCGTTAAGAAGACATCTGACGGATTTCTAGAAATAAATAGTATGCTACTGAAGGAGTGGAAGTAGGACAGACATTGACACATATCTATAAAATTCTAAATGTAGCCAAAAGTGTCACGTCAAGAATCTGGATACAGTTATAAAGTCACTGAATGATGTATCCCGAAAACCAGGTCAAAGTAAGAGACGTGCTATAAACAATCACAGGTCCGTTATTTGGAAATAGTTGCTAAAAGAAATATATAATTGCCGTCAACTCAGATTGCAAGAGAACTCGCTGCAACAACAGGTATTCGATTATCCAGATACACCGTGAGGGACAGGGTAGAGTGAAGGACTGAACTTAAAAAAGAGTTTGCAGGTAATGCACGATTTGTGTTCCATTATTGCGGGCTGAGAAATCCGTCCCGTTGCAGGGGTCCAGAGATCATTGTGATTGGAGTACAGCCTACTGGAGCTGAGTTCTCTTTGCTGATTAGTTTCGCTTTTGTTTCTAATCGCGATTTCAGACGTTTTACAATCTGGGAAGAATAAAACACAACCCTGAAAACTTTGGTGAAAATAGCGGTATGAATGCAGTGAAATAATGCTTTGGAGAAGCATCATTTTGAACGTCTGCACTGACTATCACTTTTTTATTAGAGCAATTGTGAATGCTAAAATATACGAAAAGCAGATAGTACTGAAGATGGTATTTGGTATAGGGTACTGATCGTTATACCAAGTTATTTAAGGCTGCAAATGATAATACCTTCCTCCTATGGGATGATAATGCTTGTCCTCATCGCGTTGCATTGGTGACAACTCATAGCCAGGAAGAAGCAATCTAGCGGATAGAATGATCCGCATATGCTTCGAGGCACTCTGTAAGATGCCAACGTGCATCCCTGCAGCTCCTACCTAGCACTCTTCGAAAGCTCCAAGGCTCTGTTCATCGTAAATGCACTTTGTTATGGCATCGCAGAAACTGCCAGATAATCTAATGCGCAACATGAAAAATCGCTTTAAAGCTTCAATTCCTGTCCGATTCGGGGGTGGTGACCACACTTGTTTTCATAAAAAACAATTAATAATGTTTCTTCATCTCTAAAAAGGTGTCACCCCCAACTTTTCCGTACTCCACTTTAAGTTACATTTCCTGCATTCTTATTTTAAACTTCCTTTTTGAAGAAATAAGCACTTATGCATTTTGAAGATTCAGGTATGGCAAAATAAAGATTCTCTGCAAGCTCCATGTTTTTTTACTGCAAAATATAAGTTACACAAGTTTTTATAGCTGTTACTTTAATTTTTCCAGTCTTTTTAGTAGATGAAGTCGCTGAACGTTTGGTCGTCCCATATACAGAATTCTTCAATCCATACTTCTTTGTAAAAAATTTATAAAATTTAAAGTTGTAAGATTCTAGATGAATTTATTTTGCTGGCTAGATTTTAACTTGAACTGTGAAAAGACTATTCGCTAAGTTCAAACTGTAACGACAAGACATACTGAGAGTGAAAAGACCCTTTTAATCAACTTAAGAAGTAATTTACAAACGGCATTTCTGGTGCTTACAAATTAAGCCATTGCTTTTGGGTGCAAATCAAAGTAGAAATGTAAAATTAAAACTACATGATCAGCCGATGCTTCACAGAGATAATTAAAACGGTTCTTAGTCCTGCCACCGACGTACACAAACTGGCAATTAATATGCACGGCTGTAAAATAGAAAAGTTAAATCTGCGAAAGAACGTGGCCAAACCTCAGAACATGCTTTCTAAGTAACTCAGACACAGCTTGAGTAGCTCTTTCTACTCTACTTTGCATAACACGCAAAACTGAAATACCATTCTGGCAAGATTTTGAACTAAGAGAAGAGAGAAGATAAGTAACTGAACAACACCGGTTAATTTAAAACTAAGAGCTTCTTTAGATTATGCTTAATTTCCCTTAAGAAAATCCACTTATTTTTTCACGTTTAGTTCTGTGATTAGTAAAAGATTCCTTTAAAAGCAATATAAAGTTTGCTAAAACATAACAATTTTTAAGAGCTTAAATTTTATTGAAATGATTCTAAATTTAGGACTCATGTAATCAAATGACTAATAAACTCGTAAAAAGAAAAAAAGTTAATTTATTTTTAATTAATGTATTTTAGAAGGCATATGAACAGTACAACGAATCATTTACAAATCGATTTATCGAATGTTTACAAAACTTAAACAAAGAAATATGTAGTTAACGATTCTTTTCTTTTCTACATGGATTGCTTTTTTTGGTAAATCAATCACTTCTAGTTCCTGCTATAAGACCTTCATGGACATGTTGCATAAAAATTCGAAAAAACATGACGCTTTTTCTATATTAGGTTACTGAGTTTACTCAGTAGTATTTTACTGTTTTCGAACTGAGAAATTAATTGAAATTAAATTAGAAAGCTATCATGGCTATTACATTTAAGTGTTATCTAAATTCCGTAAGTAAAACCTGAAACAAATACAATTATTTGGCGTAGAGCCATTTTCATCAGTTGTTCACTTTTCATTCTTTTCTTCCACTGTTAGTTTGTAGAGTAGTAAAATCCTGAAATGGGAATCTGGATGGCATGTTATTTTGAAAGTGAAAACAACGGGTCTTTTTGAATTAATGAAAATTTAGATACAATTAAGATGCAGAGGGAAAATAACATCTTCGCTGTGATTCACACGATAAATCCTGTTCATCAGAGTTTGAAATCCAGATTTATATTCGATGCAATAACTATAAATGAAAATATTACTCTTTAAAAAACGGCAAATGAAGCTGATGGTCAGATTCTATTTCAGAGAATAAGATATCCTGGTGATTCAATGCATCCCTAAATGATTACACATTAGAGGATAAGATATCTTAATTTTTCTTTATTTTATTTTCCAAAAACATTTGTCAAAAAATACAAAAGTTCTGCTACAAAACATAATACAAAAGTTCTGCCATTTTTCCTTAAAAAATTCTCCAGGGGCAGGTTGTCCTCTCACACTTTAATGATAAATTCTCTGTTTAAGTTGTAAACTGAACACTTAGATTAAGTTAGTCTACGGAGAACGTCTATATTCGTCACCTGATACACCACTGCGAGTTTACTCGCTCTTTTGGCGGTGATGCTAATGGGCGCTTGTACGCATTAGCAGATTATCTTTTGCAAATTAAACAGTTTGGTAAAACAGAATGAAATGGTTTTCGACTGCGTAATACTTAAAATCTGTTAAGTTCTTCAGAATATATGATACTCTGGATTCTTTTTTATGCTTTTCATAATTAAATTGGTTACAGTTCACCTGGATTACAAGTGTTCTAAATTCCAAACAACTTGTTCTTCGAATTGCACCAGTTTTAGTTCATAAAATTGTGTTACTCAATAAAGATTTAAGAGCTTTAAGACGTAAGTCATCTAAACTTTAAAAATATCTTTGTTGAACTAAACCATTTTCAGAATTGCTTTACAAAATTAAGTTCATCGATATCGACATCAGGCTAGTTTCTCTTTAAAATATTCTCCGCGATGAAAAATCATCAACCATTCGGTCTCTCTCTCTTTTCCTGTAAAAAATGTAATTGAATTAGTCCAATATAAGATATTTTCAGTTTTAAACTTCTTCAGTAATATTCATAGGAAAATTAGAAGTAAGTTTTTAAGGTATTTCTCCAGCCTTCTTCGCATACCTTCGTGGTGTAGTGGTCAGCACGCTCGGCACGTATTCGAGAGGTCCGTGGTTCGAGTCCCAGCGAGGATATTGCTCATATTTCATGACTCCTGCTTCAAAATACCTAATGTCTCTACAGTGGCGCCCGAACTAAAAAAAGTAGTGGATGATGATTCTCCACCACCAGAATTTGGCGACTGGTTCCTTAATCCCCAGTCGCCCTTTAAAAGGAGGAGTATATAAGATATTTCTCCCGCCTTCTTTGTATGACTTCGTGTGTAGTGGTTAGCACTCTCGGCTCGTACTCGAGAGGTCTATGGTTCGAGTCCCGGCTAGGGAGCTGCACATTTTTCATGACTGCTGCTTCAAAAAAACCTAATGTCTCTACAAGTTTAGCCACATGCAAATTCAGTCTAATAATAGCTGTTTCCTTTTAATTCTAAGGAAAACTAAGTACAGCTTGAAGGAGTTACATGTCATCTAAATTAGCCCTCTTGGCATAAATGAAAGTTTCTTCTGGATAAGGTAGTCTGTCAGCGTCGCAGAAACCGCATTTTCTTGCGTATATTCTCCCTTTTTAACTAAATTTTCAGCCCGAAAATCGATAGCGGGAAATTTAAGCACGTAATTTGATTTCCGAAGAACACGATTACAGTAAGAACATTAACAAATGAAAAGAAGTTACGAATAAACTACTGATAACTATTACAATATTATTTGTTTAAAAGAAACCTATCGTCATAGTAAGAATACATAGTAATACTAACATTACAATATCTGATTGTAATTAAGCCGGACATATCAGCGTGATGTTACTTCATAAAGCCTCAGGAACACCTCACATGAATGAGTCTTGATAGTAGTTTCCAAGAACAACATCATCATAGAAATGAAAGAGAAGGGTGGCGAAAAAAAGACACAGATTATAGATTGTAACTCCTCTGAGGATTCTACTGCATAAAAGCCACTTTTCGAAAATATGTTTAAGGTATTTTCTCCCTCCTTTCTGCATGCCTTTGTGGTGTAATTGAAGCATACTCAACGCGTATTTGAAAAGTCCTGTTCGTGCGCCACTTGTAGCGTCATAACGTTTTTTTTTTAAGTAGGTGACGTAGAAAATACGAGTTGCCCTTGCCAGGATTCAAACCCTGGACCTCTCGAATACGCGCCGAGTGTGCTTTCAGTTACACCACGAAGACGTGCTAAAAGAAAATACTTTATATAGTTACGCTGTATTTTAAGAGATTGGCCTTAGCATGCACGGCCTGTAGCAGAGATATCAGTTTAGTTAATCTCCTTCTAAATGCTTGAATTTTCACAAACTTCAGTTCTGTTTATCACTTTTTGAACATTTTTCTGTAACGACTTTGATAGTAACCTGGTCATTAGGCTGAATAATTAAAAGTTACTTTTCATGTGCTTCAAATGGAGATCACAGATGAGTGTTCTGCACACTTATCTAATTAGTAAAGCTATTTCTTTATTTGTCAGTTCGCTTCCTCATTAACAAAGAAATCAGTATAAATGTTGTTTATGATCCATGAGTTCTTGTTGCTATGGTTGTCAGGACTGAATGTTCTGTGAGTATTTTTGGCAAACATTTTGAAGTAACTCCTTAAAGTCCTGATCTGGAACAGGGAGCTGAAATCAGCTGTGTTCTGGTGTAGATATTGTGCTGGAGAATAACTGCACTTGAAAGGGATTTAAAATCCTCTTTTATTAAAGCAATATTATTTACACACTTCCCAACTCGGGAGGGGTACAGAAAGTAAAAGACCACACTTGGGCCTAACTTAACAATCAGATAAATTTAAACTAAGCTAAATATAAATTTAAGTAAATCCTTGCTCACGGAGCTAAATCGCGGAGTTGGCCTCTAACTAAATGGTGCGTAGCAAGAAATACTAATACTAGCGCACCTCAATTTATTTCAATATGCAATCACGTAGTAAGCACTATGGCTTATACTTTTAGCTGCTAGCTGGTCAGGCGAACGTCGAACAGAATGACCGTGATCTGAGACTAAAAGCTCTCTCACACTAAGAGGTTTCTACCTCTGGTGTAAATAGTACTTGGCTGTACTTCAAATTAGCATAAGCTGAAAACGCGCGCTTCTTGTGACGGGAAGTTGAAACAGAGAAGAGATAGAAAGATTTAAATTAAAATAAAACTTTGTTAGTTTAACTAAACCTTACATGGTAAGTTAAGTAAGTAAGTTAGTTCTTTTCATCCTTGAAACATCCAGGTTTTCCGATTTTGTCAATTACCAGAGCTGCCTTCAAATTATTGGATCTAGTTACACGTTTATAACACAGTAACTCGTTCTTTCACTTTAAAGATTGCTGTGTTTCACTTTTAAAGATAGAGATATGTTATGTTAAAGTTCTATAGAGCTTCAGCTTCGTCTCTTTTATAAATATGGTATGGCTTGTATTCATTTAACATCCTAGGTAAAAATGTCTTTTATCTAGTTATCAACCGTATTATGATCTGCTTCTTCCTTCTTTTTACAATGCAGTCTCAAGTGAACAGTGTTTCTTTCTTTCCTACTTGTGAGCCATCTGTATCTTCTAGTATTTTAGAGAATACTGGAGTTTTTGTGCTGAAAAATACTCTCGAGATAATAGCAATTTTAAGTTTCGCAGCTTGAAACCATTCTGATTCCAATATAAAAGCATCTTAGCATCTTCCGATTTTCTATCTTTTTTGCGCTTCATTAAGACACTTGCATTTTTAATAGCTCTTTATCAGTTTTGGTTCTTTGTTTAAGTAAATCACACAAGTGCTGTTCAGAAAACTCCTAGTGTAGACGCAGTTTTTCTCTGGATGCAGTTATCTCCAACATCAGATCTTTTAACTATTTACGGTTTTCTTTTAGGCTGAAACCTTTTCGCTTAGGCATTTTGTTACAAGTTATGGCGACAACAAATTTTAAAAAATGATTCATCCAAACATCCAATAAGTTATTCAATTTCAAAACACGTTTCTAGCCAGAAAAGGTTGGTACTTAATCAGTTAAGTCGATCTTCCACTTCATGATAACATGCATGACCACTGCTTTCATTGTCTTTTTTGTTTCAGCCTACACTTATTAATCCCACTCCTTTCAAAAACAGTTAATGTGCAGTAACATTAGGAAGCCCTTCATGAAAGTTTTGCTGTCAAATCTCTACGAACCTTATGTGTGTATCTTAAAGAAAAGCTTTTGAAGGTTGCAATCTTATATAAAGGGATACAGAAATTTCACTTCCTCCTCCTATTACCGGGTATGAGGGGAGAAACACTTTCATTTACAATACCTATAGAGGATTGTGTTTGCTAACCTTAGGTAAACTCTACTCCTCTGAAGTCCAGTGCGATCAAAGAATTTTGAAAACAGTGTCTCACAAGTAAAGTTACTGGAAATAGGAAACTTTTGTTCAAACCCATTTTATTGAAAAATTACATACTGGAACGATATACCACAGTGCACAATGCGTTAAATGATGAACTCTGAAAAGCTCGGACAGGTACAAGGAAGATATTTAGGCACTAAAGCCATTTGCCAATCTTAGTTTTTATAAGCGGCGGGCATGAGTTTAATAAACGACGCTTCTTCTATTAATTAATATATATTTGTTTTCGTTCCTATAAATCTGAGCGTAATAAGTGGTTGATTTTATTAACCGAGTTTAATAAGCGGCGTGTACTGTAATTTTAAAACTTTTCAGAACCTGTTAGTGAAACGCTAGAGAGATATGTACTAGAAAATACGGTATGTATCGAACAATTGTCATTATTATCACATTTTAGCTACAGAGAATTTTAATATTTTTCAAGTGAGAGTATTCTTCGTCTCCATCTAAAATTCAGGTATAACTTCCACACCTTCCTCTTTATTCCAGTTTAATCTTATTTCTTAAGCATGTTGCAGCAGAATCTTAGAAAATGTAAGGATCCTGCACACAAAAGATAAAAACCTTTGTACGAGGAAGCGAAAATGTTTTCTTTGTGATTTTTCAAAACATATGCTTTTTAAATTCATATATTTACATATACATATATATTATAATAAGAAAATTTTCCGTATACCATCTCCAAGGAAAAAAATTCGATTTAAAATCATCATCGAAAAGGCATGAGTTTATAGATTACAGTTTTGTCGCCAATTTAGGCTTAACTTTCTTAACTAGAAAACTACATATTACGACATGGTTATATGGAACGTTTTCTTATTATATATATATATTTATTTATTACTTAAATGAGGCAGCTTTTCTTTTTAGATTTATATAATAGGACTTTACGTGTAATTTTCAATTTTGAAAATTAAATTGCTTATTTAATTCTGTCAAATATTTTTGTATAACACTTGTTTCATCTTTAGCCTTTTTAAGTCCTTTTGATTATTTTTAATTAATTTTGTTGCATTTATATATAAATTTTTTACTCTTGGAGGGCGAAAAGATGTCGGGATAAGAAATGAATTTTCAGAGACTATTTAATTAAATAACATTTGTAAAGAAAGTTGGATTACTTTAAGGCGGTTTCAAGCCTCAGTGAATTCATTTAAACGAAACACGTTTTTCGTTACTAGTTAATGAACTTGGTTTAAGGATTCAAAACACTTTTCCCTTGACAAGTTCTATTTGAAGCGTTAAACAAAGGAGATTAATTAAAAAATTTAATTTTTATTGTTAGTCCAAAGAGGCAATTTTCCCAGAAGGACTATTAATTTCGTTTTCCCATTTTGCGTTGATTCACTAAAAGCGTTGCTTCACTTTTCAAATTGTTGCCACCAAATATTATCGCCCTGTATGCAATTTAAACAAGTGAATAATGCAATTTAAAGAAATTAAATAATGAAGAATTTGCATAAATGTATATATGTTTCTCGCATTGTGATAAAACAACGTACCTAGTGCCATCAAATTTTGAATATTGAACGTTTCCACCCATATATCGGCATCTGGAAGCCCAAATTTGGAATTTGTTTTATTTTCGATTTCATATTTTGTAAAACTTTAACGAATTTTTAATTAACAAACTCAACGGTTTCAAAGCCAGTAATGGCAACATTATGCGAAAAAAAACATTTTTTCTCCAGTGCGCGAGACTGTGTATCGGAAATTCTAAAGATATGCTCATTTTAAAATGATTTTGCGATATTGCTCTTGAACTGAATTTTATAGTTTAAGGGCGAAGAACATGATATTTAATAAATAAAGGTCACACAAAATGTTAAAAAAATGCCCCTTTGGGCGTAATAGAAAATCTGAAACCTTTCAGGATTTTTTTTGTTTTGTTTTGTTTTAATATGTACTATTTTACCGTTTTTCTATAATTTTTCCTCTTTTGAAAAAAAAAATTTTTTTTCAAAAAAAAAATTTTTTTTTCCAATTTGCTATTTTTCTTAAATTTGCGTTTATCCAGCTTAATATGTTACACGGGGAGAAAGGGTTTGGACTTTAAATATTTAATACCGCATTTTCTGACGAATTGGTATTAACGTTGATTGAATTCCTCTTCTATTATGTTCGTTTTTTCTTTAAATTTCATTGATTTTTTTTAATTGGGGTATTGCTTGTTTGAAGAGTTTTGGTTTTAACATTTATTAAATTCTTTATTGCATTTATAGGAGTCTTTGAAATTTATTACTTATGAATTTCAATTTCTGGTCTTTGAGTAAATTTAGTTCTAAATTTCTTACTTTATATATTAAAAATTAATAAATTATTAAAAAGACTTGTTAGTAAAATGTTACTACTATTATTAAATCTTATTCGCATCTGACAATTTGAAGAATAACCACATTACTGAGTTACGCAAAATCTAATGTAAAGGATAAAGGAACAGCTTTATACTATTGAACAGCAACTCTGCCGAAGTTCACGAACAATATGACTTTCACTCAGACTGTCAGGATAGGGGTGAGGGGGTGAAAGGGTTCAGATTTTAATGATCGTCCAAAAGAATTTGTTAAGGTTCTTCGCTGAGCTCGTAGTCTATCAGTCTGCTGCTGTACTTACTCCCTAATAAGCCATTTCTTTTTGTCTTTTTTATTAAGCATCATTTTCTTCGCACTTATGCTATATGTAGTTCAACAGCAAAATTACAAAATTTTAACAGCAGCACCCCTTTAGAGACCCCTATGCAGTGTTAAGTGGTGGCATACATTTTTACTTCCTTGCACGAAATAAAAGGAAGGATTGTAATTGCGAAACATTTCGGGTACCATATTTCAACGAAAATATTCATTTTTTACGCTATCGAATGCAATTTAACGATGTTTTTGTGTGACATCTGTATGTAAGAACAGAATAAAGGAGTCTTTTTTCCCAAATTATAAAACTGATTTAAAATGGGTTCTGAAGAGATTTTTTTCGTGGCGTCTGTGCGTACGTACGTACGTATGTATATATGTACGTATCTACGTATGTATGTACGCACGTACATGTGTAAGTATCTCGCATAACTCAAAAAAGTAGCCTCAGAACTTTGAAATTTTGCATATAGGACTGCTATAGTATGTAGATGTGCACCTCCTATTATTGTTGCAATCGACCGCACCAAAAGTATATATATATATCCTCTCTGTTACTCCGCTCACTGAGCTCAGTTTCTTTATTCTTATATGTTTCTAAATTGTGCATTTTTTTTTTTGCTTTAAAAATGATTGAATTATGTTGTTCTTATCTTCCGGTTAAGGTTTCTATGTCCTTAGTTAACCTGCATGTAATAATTGTAGAATTATCTACAATTTAAAAGTTGTTTAAGTGCGGCTAAGCCTAATTTTTCTTTAACATAACAGCCGTATTTGTCTACATTTGAAACTTAGCAGAATAGTGGATTTATTGCCAATCTAGAGAAACTAAGCCTCGCAACAACAAGGATAACGTCTCCTTTTACTCTTGAGAATTAACTCCTGCTTAATACATTCTGGAATTATCATTTAAGTTATTAAATTATCCCATATATTGACTCAAAATAGCGTCCATAACAAATTAAGTTAGTTTCTACGCCTTCAGTATCTTTTTGCCTAGTGAGACCAAAAGTAAACTTTCAATTTTGTGCACCGAAATATCTGCCGAATTGCTTGTTTTTGAGTAGAAGCTGTAATTTTAATTGTTTTAACTGTATTTATTATTTTATGTTTTTCTATATCTTTCATTTTTTAATATTGATATTTTGAGTTTTCATGTATTTTTGCCTTGTCGCGAAGTGAGAACTGAATTAATTATGTGAGAAATATATCTCTAATGAAGTTCGACGAGGAAATAAGTTTAAAGGAAAAGCAGGAAAAAATGCATATAATTTAATATTCCGTACAAGGATGTCACGTGGTGTACACATCAGATTTTTCCGTTTGTTTTTCAGTCTTTTCTCAGTTCATCATATCAATGATCAGTTTTCTTAAGGTGGCTTGCAGAACTTTTTTTTCTTTTTTATTATTAACGTTTTGCCTGTTTGCTTATGCCGCATAAAATTCGATTCAAATGCAAAATCACAAAATATTTAGATGCAGAATATCTTGATCTCCTTTAATATTACATTTGTCTTATCGGCTATTTGGCACATGCTAGTGTTCGTCCCGCGAACTGTTGAACTGTTATTGGTTAAGTTTGGTTCATTTGATTATTGCAAAGCGCTCGAGAGCTATCTGCCTAAGAGAAGAATGCCTTCGTGGAGAGCCTTTCTAAGGGAAACTGGCTCGTATAGATGTTACACATTGAAAAATCGCGAAAATGCCTTCCAGCCTGCTTGGTCGCCGGATTCGAGCCCCGGACTGAACTGCAAGTATTCAGCGACTTTACCGTTCGGCCACTGGTGGGCCTTAACTGTAGCTGAGGAGATTAATTTAATAATAACTGAAGACTGTTTATTTATCAGTAGTCTGTCTACATGAGACTTGTTTTGTTTTCTGGCGTGAATACAAAGGGTCTTTCATGAAACGTTAGAAAGTCTTTCACGAAGGTATATTTCCTAAGGTTGTGGAGACATTAGGTTAATTACAAGCAGTAGAGGTGAAAAATATGCATTGCCTTCGCCGGGGATCGAACCACGGACCTCTGAATTACCGGCTCAGTTTGCTGACCGTTACACCACGAAGGCACGCTAAGAATGTGGGAGATATACCTTACATACTCCCCTTTTTAAAGGACGACTAGAGTTTTAGGGGACCTAGTCGCCAAATCCTGGGTGTGGAGAGTCATCATCCACAACCCTTTTAGTTCGGGCGCCACTGTAGAGACATTAGGTTAATTACAAGCAGGAGAGATGAAAAATATGCACTGCCTTCGCCGGGGATCGAACCACGGACCTCTGAATTACCGGCTCAGTGTGCTGACCATTACACCACGAAGGCACGCTAAGAATGTGGGAGATATACCTTATAAGGTAAATAGCCTTTTCCTGCTTTGGCATAATCAATTAACTAAATGAACTTTCTCCTGAATAATGAGTGCAATATACTACCTCGTATACTTTTAATCCAACCTTTTTAGATGCATTTTGTAAAATATATAATCTCTGATAGGAAGAATCACTTATAACCCAAGCTAAAGGTTTTAACTAGTATTCCTTAATTATAATTCAAGTAAACAATTCTAGTGTGCCTAAAAAAATCCTCCATTAAAAATCTGGCATTTGATTTTCAGCATGAAGTAGTATTTTAAAGCAGCTTAGTCTGACTAAGCTGCTTTAAAATACTACTCTTTTAAAATCAATAATCGTTTCATTCATAGTTTATTCTGTCTAGGGCAGGCCAGATGTCTAAAATTCGCTTAGAGATTATGATCAACAATTCTACCACTTTTACAAATATCGCATAGAGCTAAAAATAAAGTCTTCAGAAACACGAAAAGCGGAAGCTAAAAGACAAAGTAGTATTTATTTAAGACAGAAATATTTCTAAGAAAGTTAATGAGTACTAAATTAGAAACCTCTGGAAATTATCGACGGATTCCCTTTCAGCAAGATGAAATGAGACATTTTATATCTTGGCTACTGTCACTTTTAATTGAATGGATGCTATATGCTAATTTAATAAGAATGAATATTCGAAGTGGTGGCTTTGTGTAAATTTCTTTCCGTCCACCCCCATGGCATAAATCTAAATCTATTTTCTTTAAATAGTCCTCTATGAACGACTTTATCTTATCTAATATAATTGTCACGTGTTGCGTTATAAAAAATGCCAGTTTTTCTCTTTGCAAAGATTCCTTCGATTTCTGTAATATTTAAATACTTTTAACAGTGAACGTAAACTCATGCTTCAGTTTCGTTTGCATAAATCTCTAAATATCTTTAGAAACTTAACTGGTCTTTCTTTTAAAAATTATCACTTACGTAAATATTTTTATTTTTTATTAAGATTATATCACGTAAATAAAGCAAATGAGTTCTTGAAGCACATGAAATGTAAATTGAAACTTTTAAATGGGGAAAGTATATTTCACTATGAATTATGTTCTCAACTCTCAGATATTGAGCCATTAACTAATATAGTCACCATATAGATGGTACAATATAAGAGCTCCCCAAACGTTATCCATAAAAGAAGTTGAAGTGTAATCTTATGGAGAAAATTTGTGTTGTACAGTTTTAATCACAGCATCATTTGTTGCAGAGAAAACTCTTAGGGTCGTTTGAAATTAAAATTCAGTTTTCTTAAAATTAAATTTATTGATCATGAAATAACATAAAAGAAAATTCTTTTGCTTTGTGTTCTTACAAATGAGTATTCAATAATAACTAAAACACTGCTGGCCACCGTAAATGAAGGAATTATGTAAATAACATGAAATTTACAACATGCATTAGCGGAGGTGAGATATGCAAATGATTATAATTTTAGCGCAGACGCACATCACGCGTGCCTGTGGCGCCACTTCAAAGCGCTGTTTAAGGCTGGGAGGTTTTCGACGATTTCAAGTTCGGCAATTGTGTTTTTCTTGTGGTTTTTTTTCAAAAAAAAACGATCAATTATGCTTCGTAGTAAACAGCAATCCTCGCTTGATCAAGTATCCGAGTTCGACAGAGGAAGGATAGTGGCCTACCGATAGTGTTGATTATCTTTCAATGAAATCGGTAGTCGTGTTGGACGAAACCAAACAACTGTAATGCGGATATGTTACCGTTGGATGCAGAGGGTACGACGGACAAACGTGTTCGATTGCATCCACTTCAGTGCACCACTTGACGTGATGACAGGAACATTGTGCGCATGGCAGTGACGAATCGCTCAGTCACATCACGAACCATAGCACAGCACATTCAGTCTGTAACGCATCATCCAGTGTCTGCGCGTACCACTCGACGCCGTTTACAGCAGAGTGGTCTGCCGGTCTGCCCACAAGACGTCCATTACTTCATCTACCCTTGACGCAGAACCACAGACGTCTCCGCCGCCAATGGTGAGATGAACGAAGGATGGCAGAATGGAATGAAATTGTTTTTATTGACGAGTCACGCTTCTGTCTGCAACACCACGATGGTCGGATTCGAGTCTGGAGACACCGTGGAGAGAGGATGCTGAACAACTGCGTTATACACCGCCACACTGGCGCTGCACCGGGTATTATGGTATGGGGCGGTATTGGATATCACTCTCGCACTCCTCTAGTACGCATTGCCGGTACTTTAAACAGCCAGCGCTACACCTCCGAAGTGTTGGAGCCATTTGTCCTTCCTTACCTTCAGGGCTTGCCGACAGCCATATTTCAACAGGATAATGCGCGACCACGCGTGGCACGCATTGTCCAAGGGTTCTTCGTCAATCGCCAGATTGAATTGCTTCCCTGGCCGGCTCGCTCTCCGGATCTTTCGCCGACAGAAAATATGTGGTCCATGGTTGCTGAAAGATTGACCCAGATTGCATCCTATGCTGCCACAAAGATCAACTTTGGCAACGTGTGGCAGCTGCTTAGTCTGCTGTACCCCAAGAACGCATCCAAAGTCTCTTTGAATCAATGCCGAGGCGTGTGGCAGCGTTGATCTCCAACAAAGGCGGCTGCGCTGGCTACTGATTCTGGAAGGAGCCACATTTCACAGAAGTCTATAAATTGAATCATGTGATAGTTGGTCAACATGTTATCTACTAAATAAATTTTGTTGTGATATCTCTTGTCTTCCTTGGTGTTGCAATTTGGGTGACCAGCAGTGTAATTAATAACCTATCCTTAAATTTACTTTGATTGTATAGTGTTTAAAAACTTCCAGCTTTATAATCCATTTGTGAGTGCCAGTGAAATTTTGCATCAAAAACAATTTTTGAATACACTAATTTAATTTTATTAAATATTAAGTAATGGAATACATAATATTATAGTTAACCAAAAACAAAAGACTATACATGGAAACATTTCAGTATAATCTTAATTAGGGCCATCATCCTGTACAGAATTTCATTTAGTACCAGCATACTTTCATACGGGAACATCAATCGTCTGCTTTGTATTAGGACTAGCGGAGTTCATGACCAAGTTTTCGTTGTCTGCCTTTAAGGCCAGAACTTAGTTCTCGTTGATATTTGAAGACATATTGTAGTCTTTGCATTCTGCTCACTACATACGTAGTATTAAAGGGCCAATCTTCGCGGTGCTATTCTCTGTAAAGCATCTTAGTTCTTACTTAGTTAAGTTAGTTTATTTTCTTATTTTCTACGTTTTAGACCAAAAGTGTTGGTATTTGTATCCCGAAGTGCGGGAGCAAGTGTGCGCTGTGAGAAATAAAGGGTAAAGTTAACCCCTTCTTATTTGTGTTGTCTGTTCCACGCACACACGAACATAGCTTTGAGTAAGCTTCCTGTTCTTCTTCAGCACTCCAGTTATGTTTGCAAAATCAACCGGAAGGAACAGTAGTCCTGACAAGTGAACCACAATTTTAGCAGATAAATTTTGTTTGAATAGTACACATACCTTTAAAATCGATTCTGACTTCTGAATGCAGGCCTGTCTTTCCTTCGCACTTAAACCTTAAACAGAGTTTGACACTTTTAAGGAAATAAAAGCCCCTAATTCTATATCAAAGGCTTATTCTCCATGAAGTGCAATGAATTTATGACAGCGGGTAAATTTCGTATTCTTCAAAGTATTAAAAGGGTCGTGCACATTCCCACGCTAGCGATTTCTGCAGAGCTTTATATTGCAGAGCTCCTGTAGACTTTTTGAATGACGTAACCAAATGGGAGGACAACTGCTGTAACATGTACAGAGGAGTATTAGGTTTATTTATTATATCGTATTCAGGAAAATTCCTTTTTGGTGATTAGAATTATATCGACAGGGCATTGCGATCAGAAAGTCTTGAACTCTTCCCTCGTTATTTCCAAAGCTACACTTTTCCGTTAAAATTTCGTTCCATATTCTCATACTGTTTCTAGAATTGTCAATATTCTCCTTAATAACGCTTTAATCTTTTTTCACTGGTGTGCTGCAAAAAAGGAATAGCTTTTGTATCTGTCATCCCTTGAAATAGTGCATTATACGCAAAACGGAGATCGGCTGAGCTGCTTCTTAGCTTCTGATTGGAATTGGAATTCCAGTCGGAGATCCAAATAGAACGAGGTCATGTTATTTCACTATTTAAATATAATTTAATAATTTATTAGATTTCTCTATACTTCTTTGCATTTTTTTTTAATTTAAATTTAACCATTCAATTATTTTGGTTATTTTATTCATCCAGTTTTCTTTTGTTTCTCACAGTCTTCTTTCAGGCACTTCTAATTTTAGAAATAAAGCCCTGGGCAAGGAAAATTCCTCTTTACCGTAAAAGGCAATCCACTCCCCTTTTTCGAAGATTCTGTATTCATTAAATGGGAACCACACATTTGGCACTTCCATGGCAGGAAAACATTTAAAATCGCTCTTTTTAGTTCTTCAACGTTTTCTCTCCTTTGATTGCCTAGAATCGTACCTTAGATTTGCATATCAGTACTTAAACTCCAAGCGATTAATATAATTATTATTTGCTTTACAAATTTATATAAATAGCTTGAAACCAGTTCTTCCAATTAAAAAAATTAAACAAATAAGAAACTTTAAATTACTGTAATAATTAATCATCACTAAAATGATATTACAATAACAAAGAAAAGACTCTCCGTTTTCTTTTCAGAATCACATGTCTTGTGGAAATAACAATATTTATAAGACTAATGTCTCTGGAAACTGAATGCTTTTCAGACTGAGCAACTAAAATTGGTAGAACTTTCATAAAAGACGCTGCGTACGTATCAGTGTACTCTAATTTTACTTTTAAGATTACGTTACTTGATTCGATGGTTACATATTTTAAATAATGAATATTATGTAATAAAATATCGCTTTCTTGGCGTTTAATGACAACATATAAGTAATTCATATCATTTTATGTGAGAGGTATCCATAAAGATCATATGTTCATTAAGTTTATTTTTCTTCAGGACATGACGAAGGGGAGAGTGAGGCAGGGTGGATCGAAGGTGTAGCTATCCTGGTGTCGGTAGTGATCGTGGTGTTGGTGACAGCCTTCAACGACTACACCAAAGAGCGCCAGTTTCGGGGCCTCCAAAACCGAATCGAGCACGAGCACAAATTCTCTGTGATAAGAGGGGGGGAAGTGATGCAGATCCCAGTGAGTGATATCGTGGTGGGGGACATCTGCCAAGTCAAGTATGGTAAGTTACTTTCTTTTTCCTTACACAGTTCTTATTTATAACTGAGCGAGAAATGTTGCCAATTCAAAAGGAATAAATAAGTAGTACTCATTTGCATATTTATATATTTTATTCGGAAGTCAAATGTGAGTGAAGATGCCTTACTTTGTCATTTAAATGTTTTTATTAAATTCTTTTCTATTTCTTAAAATTTAGTTAATTATAATAAATTAATAAGAAATCTGCAATATATTTTCATAACAGTGCTTTTTTATCTTAGTAAGACTAAACGAAATGCATGCATTTCATAATCTTTGAAAAAATCCCAGTAAGAAGCATAAATATCTTACAAATATTATACCGAAAATAATGTATAAACATAAAAATCATAAAAATCACCCAACACTCCTTGCTGATATTTACTAAATCTTTCGAATCTTTTACTGTTTTGCACAATTTTTCCTTCAAGGCAGGCATTCACTAAACACTAGATGAATTTGTTTCCACATCTTTTAAAGCAGAGTAAGTGCCATTTGGCCAAATATGTCTGGCATCCAACTGAATCGAATCGAATCGAATCGATCAGCGTTCAATGCCGGCCTTGACTTCCCAGAGTCTTTATCCTGTAAATCCAACAGTGCCAGTGGCCTTTCACGTTAAATGAGAGAATTAAAGGTGTAAAACATTTTTTACGCCACGTCATGGGGCGAAAAAAATAAAATGACATTATAAGTAAAACTGAGCTGCTTCTTAGCTACTGAGTGGAATTGTAATCGCCTGAGCTGTTTTTTAGCTTCTGAGTGGAATTGTAATTCCACTCGGGGCGAAAGTCATACGTGCAAAATTTTTGCGATGTAAAAAACATGGCAAAATGTCCATGCAAAAGCAGGAGAGTCAAAAGCTACGGCGAGGCGATCTTCCAGTCGGACGAAACTCTGTACTGTTTTTAACCACTGCACTCGTCGCGTGATTTAATTTTCATTCTCAGCAATGTCTATAAGTTTCTGAGCTGCTTGGAATGCTGCAAGTAATTTCTCCACAGGGGTTTTAGCTTTCTCAATTTTGTCGATCAGGTTAATCATAGTACTTAAAAGTTTCTGAATTTTTTGGATTTGATATCCAAGAAAATGCATCATTAAGGGAATTAGAGCTTTTTTCGTGGCTGATTTGACTATTTTACTGTAGGAAATTTTTGGATTATTCTGAACAGGAGCTTCATCTGATTTAATCAATTCAGGAAGATTTGATTTTGGATTTTCAGGAGCAGGTAGTGGTTGGGATTTCTTCTTTTCAAATCTAGCTTTGCAACCACGGTAGCTGCTGACGTGATTATCGCCGTACAAAATACAGCAAGGTTTTTCTTCTGGATTTCTGTTGCAGACGTTCGATGAGCTTTACCGCATTTCACACAACGCCCCCAACTGATGAACTGTTTATTTAACTTAATGCTTACTCAGACAATGGACAAAGTTACGAGTCGGTCAGATAAGCTCTTCTTTGACAAGCTTTCAAAATTTAGATCTGGAGACCTTTCTTCATGCAAAAGGTTACTTTGGCGCAAAAACCAAGAATGGAATCATTTTTATTTTAATGGCTCTATTCCAAACGTAATGGGCTAAGTCCCTTCAAAATGTCCTTAATTATAAAACTCCCTCAGAAAGATTCTCATTATTAACGCATGTCCTTTGAAATATGGAATCCAAACTTAACATGATTCTACTTAATACCGTACTGCCACTTTAGTCCTATAATCCTAACAGACATACAGAGAGTTGTCACTATGTCTAAGACAGAACGACAGAAAGGTTACAGAAACAAACTTTTTTTTAAACAGAACTTTGAACATAAAAATATGACTTTGTATTATAAACTACCTTAGTCTTTGAAAGTACAAATTAAAATAATTGGAAATTCAAATCGATCGTTAAAGATTACACAATTAAATACTAAGATAGAATTTGCATCAATAATTCACCGCGTGTCAGATTAAAGTATCGGAGCGAGAGAATACAAACCGAATAATTTCATTTAGAAAGACTTGGCAAAATCTAAACATGTAGCACGCAATGCTAGGAAATCTCTCTCTCTCGACATCCAAAATCCTCAACTTAAATACACAGACAAATAGTTTGCATTCTGGTGAGGAATACGGAAAGGAGAAGTTATAGTAAAGACCAAAACCATAATAACTGGTTATTTAATACAAGATAGTCTATATGTTTTTCCACCAGAATTTAAGTATCGCAATGAAGGTCTTTAACGACTTTGCTAAAATTTTAAATTCTAAATCTACAAAATGAGCCAACTTTTACAATAATAATCCAGTTTACAACAATAATTCAGTTAAATATGTAAATCTAAAATTCTGTTGTTACAAAAGCTGGTTCGTTTAGTTTGGTTTATTGAGATTACGGCAAAGCGCAAGGGGAGATCTGCCTAAGGGAAGAGATGTTTTGTGGAGGACTTTTTAAGGGAAACTGACTCGTACATACGTTTAACATGGAGAAAACCACAAAAACGCCCATGCAGTCTGTCTGTTTGTGGGGTTTCAAACTTCAGACCGAACTACCAGTGCTCAGCGACTTCACCACTCTGCTGCTGGTGGGCCCAAACAAAGTTAATAGTTTAGACACACGTCATCTTAACAACGCTCTATTTCAAGACTGTATACCTAATGTTCTAAGCTTAATTTTCATTAACAACATTGCACAACTTTAGAGAAGGGCGATCTTCTAGTCCGACAACATTTATCCAGTACACCACATTTACAAAACAGTAAAAAATTCAAAGTTCATGGAAGTCATTAAATTTATTTATGTGGTGTAATTCAAAAGATTATTCAGTTTGAATTTTATATTACAATGTGCAGAAGTTGCTAGTATTAATTTTACATCCGTGCTAAAATTTTACTCAATGCAGTCTCTTGGACTAAAAATTCCAGCATCATGTTTACACTAAAAATTAAAAATCTTTCAAGATAGATGCATAATTAATCTGAAAATCTTCTTTCTGAATAAAACAAGAACCTTCTCGCTTGAGGAAAAATCTCAGCATTACATAACAACTGTTGCACTAAGATATAAAATCAAATGAATATTTAAAGAAATGAAATAATTTTTAACTTACTTTTGTTCTTCGAAAATCTTCTATTCTTTTCCAAAGGAACTCCTTACAAGAAGCCACTGGTGTGATGAATACGGATTTTTCTCTTCGGTCGTAAAGTTCCTGCTCGTCCACTAGTTGTTTGCGTTTCTATGGCAAGGCTCTTATCCGTATAAATTTCCCCTGGGCCTTTGGAAATTCTGGAGTAGCAGGCCGCTTCTTCGCTAATCAGCTGAAATTTCCTCTGGTTTGCCTGGAACACTAACGATAGCCTGAAACGAACTTTGGTTCATCTTCAAGCAGTCATTTGCGCTGTAGATTAGCTGACCTGATTTTTTCTGTCGTTTTCATCCTCGTTCGTTGAGCACTCGGTTGTGCTGAACCAGTCTTTGCTAAGCACTCGGTTGCTCGCCACATCTAAGGGATCTTTGTACTTCTCTTTCACTTTTGGATAAGTTCCTTGTTCTTTTCTTTGTTCTTGGCTTCCCATTCTCCGTAGCTTTGCTGTTTGAAGACTCGCCTAACACCGGCTTTTTCTTTTCTTTTTCATCATTTCTGGCATTCTTTCATTTTCTTTGCTGAACTTTTACTCTTGATGTAGATGCTCTATCCACCACATTCCTAAATGGCGCATCATAGCTTCAGAGTATTTCCGGCAAAAACCTCTTTACAGTAGCATATCAGCGAAGTCATAATTGCGCTTGATATGGTTTGCATTTGCTTTCGTACTTTCACAATTTTGACTTTACAAAAATACCACTATTTCCTTATTCCTATTCCAAGCAAAAATGGACTTTATTGCAAAACTTCCTAACCTTTCCTTCTGATGTACACGAAAGAGAATTATAATTGTCAAGGCTTTATATCCCACTTTAAAATAAATTTCCCGCCCTTTCTTCTCATAATAAAACATTTGTTTAGTCCGGATCATATAGGAATTTCTATATGTATCGCATGCACCGGCTTCATGTGCACCGGCTTTTTGTTCAAAAATTGCGTGCACCGGCTTTTTGTTACAAACGTTTAACAACAGCGCCAAAACTCACTCAAAAGGGTGAGTCAGTTCCTGTTAAAAAAAACGAAGAAAACAGTATAAAAATTGTCTCATCCACTAACTTCTGAATGCCTGCGATCTTAAATTCTGAAGACCTCTTTCCAACAAAACAAAAAACAATTTATCAAGAGGCGTAATTAACTTTCTGCCAAAAAATAATTTAGCTGGCGTTTTTCTGATAGTATCCCGTTTAGCCGTCCTCGAGGCAAACGCGAGTTCATTCACACAGCCATACCAACGTTGGTGTTAATGTTTTCCATAGCTGCGGATAATTTTAATGATATATCGACCCCCTCGCTCAGCATTATTTGACTTTGGTTGATAAAGAACCATGTCGACACATATCCTCAAAAATTTGGTTAAAGAACTGCTTTCCGTTGTCTGACATTATTTTAATTAGAGTTCCATACTTTAATATAAATTTATTTAAAAATTGATCTGTAACAATTTTAGCGGATGTTCTTTTGAGGGTATTATACCTACCGACTCTGGAAAATAATCAGCGATCACCAGTAAGTAGTTATTTTTATTTTTTCACAGTGCGTGTGGGATCCTAATAGATCAATTCCTATTATTTCGTTAATGTAGGTAGCTTTTATGTTATTTAGGTACCTAGTAGGTGTTATATTATTGCCTTTGAAGAACACCAAATATAAACTAGAGCTTTAAGTGAATAGCACATTAAAATAAATCAGTTAAGTGCGTTGTGATTATTATTTAAATACCCGAACAACCCAATTATAACTGGTGTGTATCATGTATAAGCTTACCAGGTAATAAAATAAAACATTAAACATACTAAATCTATAAATGAAACAGACTTTTATGTTACTATTAAAATTAATATAAACGTTAGCAAATAAAATGCTCCCGGCAGTCAAAAAAATATTGTACAATTAACATATCAAGGCACAGATTGTTTTCATTCTAAATCATAATTTATAATATATTGCTTTTAGAGTAACTTGTTTTTCATTTTAAATCATAATTCATAACATACTGCTGTTAGATTAACCGGACATGATATTATTGATATATAAGAAGACAAAACTAATTTGAACCAAGTATTTTAACGCATTAATTAAAAAAATCAATTAGGATTATGTCTTGGGATTTTTAACTAGTTACTTAACAATTTCGCAACAATCATTTACTTAAACTCCTATCAAGCTTTCATCCAAAATTCGTTAACTTAAATACCAATATTTGCTATTAATAATAATAAGGAACTGCGTTCAAACCGGTATTTAACTCTTGCATCGACACGGGGACGAGGCACGCATCTAAAACCAGGATTTCTAGAAATTAGCTAAGAGATTTAACTACAGTTCTACTGCCAATAAATTTACATATAAAATTAAACCTTAAAACTTTACCAGAATGAAACATTATTAACATCGATGATGCTCAACGCATCTTGGATTCCTAAATTAATGAAATATGACTTAACTGGCTGCTTCCTCCTGAACTTCGATGAAACTTCCACAAATACCCGCCGGATTTGTAACGCACAGATGTTAAGAATGACCATCATCCTTCCAGAATTCACACCAGAAAATTCAGCCGTCTGGTTTGCAGTTTCACTTCTTGAAGATAACTGAAAGGCATGTTCTTGAGAAGTAGTTACGGCAACGGAACATGAATGTTAGACGTAGAACGATATTAAGCAGGTTAACTGGGCAGATATTTTTATCAGCATTTTTGTGTTGGAGCCAAAGGGTGCAAGAAATTGCCCGACGTCCCACTGCTATACCGGGAGTGAAGCGAATTCAAAGGCTTTCGAGAGAGAGCGAAAACTCGCGTGCACAGGCTTTTTGTTACAAATTTTTACCAACGGGGAAAAATCTCACATAAAAGGGTGACAATTTCTGATGAAAAACTCCGAAGAAAACAATATAAAAATTCTTACTTTTCAAAGCGTTAATTCAACACCTTTCCTTAATATCGCCAGAAACTCGCCAAATAAAAATAGATGTTAACAGTAAATCTAGAACTCTGCGGGAAGCACAAGGTGACTATCCCCATAAATCACCCCAAAACAGCTTCAAATGACAAGATAGCAATCACACGAAATCCTACGAAAGCTACTAAATTTTGTTAATTAAATGACCATATTTCACAAACTAATTAATTTATCAACTTGAAAGAATTTTAAATTAAAGTGCAAATCTTTCTGTTTCTTCTAGTATAATTATAATTGTATAAACTCAAATTAAGTATTTTTAATACAGATTATAACATGAAAAACGCACCCCATTCCCATTGTCTGCTGACAATCGCGTGCCGAAAACGAAAGTACAAACATACTATCTTAAGTACAAAACTCTAAGGATTTTAATTTCTTTTAGAAATATCTAAAAGGAATCTATATCTAAAAAGAAAAAAAATTAACACAGTTAAATAAAATACACATTGTATAGCATAATTTAGAATATAAATTAATTAATTAGCTTAATTTCGCTACACAACACAGGGCTATAATTAATATCACTAATTAACTGGCAAATGTAACAGGATTTGACATACAATTTTTATAGCTGTCAAAAATAAACAGCTTCTCTATTACTTTCTGGACTGTTTCTCCTATTTCCAAATGGCTTGAAATTAGCCCATCATGCCCTTCCTGTAAAATACATAATCTTAAACTCTGGGAAAACTAGTCTTAATTCATTATTATTAAATGTTATTTTGGAGTAAAAATAAAGATCGTCAACACTTTTGTGATTTGCAGCTATGTTTCTAATACCCGTCATATCATAATGCTCAAAATATCGGGATCTTTCAAATAACCATAAATATTTTTAAATTTCAGGCCTCTCTGTGGTTTTGAGGTAACTGTTTCTCATGAATCCAAGATTTTTGAATTTAACATGGCACATCCTCTTCTTTCCCCTCATCATCTAGTTTAATTTTGGATGGAGCATACGCTACAACGTTTTCTTTCCCGAGAGTATATTTAATTATTAAATTGAATTCTTGGAATTTAAGAGCCCAACGTGTGAGTTTGTGTGACATACATTCTTCTCGAAATACAAACGAACAATGGCCTTAGCGTCCAATGCATTTGCGAAGATTTCTAATTTGCATCCGCTTCAAGAAATTTCTAGATAGAAGTCTAGATTAATGCCTCTTTACGTCTCTCAAGTGCAGTGATTCTTTTTGGGCGACTAAGTGAACCTGACTTTTTTTTCTTTTTAAATTCATTAGTAGCTCTACTATGTGAATGAAATGTTTGATCAAAGTTCTATAATATTAACACAAGCCCAAAAATAAGGCTAATTCCTTTGCCGTATTAGGCGTGGATAAATTTTTATCGCTACAATTTTAGAATTTCCCGCTTAGATTCTCCTTTGAAATAACTTATAACTCAGATATCGAAGTTCTTCGATATCGAATTTGCATTTGACCGCATTCACCATTAAACCTACTTCTTTCTGATGTGAAAAAGTTTCGTATAAATCTCGAATGTGTTCATCAGTTGCATTTTTAGTTCTTATTAATTTGTCTGTATAAATAAAAATAGATTTACCGAGGACAGGTCTTAAAATAATATATGTGGTTCTTTGAAGTGTGGTGAGTGCCCCGATAGACCAAATGGCATTGTAAGAAAGGCATAAACTCCTGATTTGATAAAAAATGCTGTTTGACGCATCTTCTGTTTTCACATGTGTCTGAAAATATCCAGAGGTGAAGTATAATGCCATGGATTTTGTGGATTTAGTTTTTCTAATTATTTCCTCAATTATTGGTAAAGCAAATTTTTTATTTTGTTATTTAATTTTCTGTACTCAGTAGTCAGATTCCATGCTTTAAAACCAGTGGATAGATGATTATTTTTCTTTCGGCAGAGTATTGATGGGGATTATAAACTTTATTTTTCAGAATTTCGGCAATATGTATTTTAATTATTTCTTCTTTCATCTTATCATAGCAGTAGAGTTTTGCTCCTCAGGGACAGTGACTTTCCGTTTCTCTTGCATGATTTTTACCACCTGAGTCTACGGTATCATAGAATAAGTCTGAAAAATTTCTTATCAACTGATCCAACTTAGCTCTCCCGGACGTGTTCAGATTTAAAGCCGGCGGTCGGACATGGTAAACCATGAGCTTGTTCATCTCCATTTGCGGTGTAGCTTCCTGAAAATTATTAATTCTTGGCGCCAGCAGCCTTCAAAAACTCTCTCCCCAGAATTTGGAGTTTGCACCCCGTAGTCAATAATGCAGCTGTTAGTTTTTAACAGAATTTGAATTACTGGGAGAGACAAATTTTTTAATCAACACCTTATTTAAATTAATATAAGAAGGGGTTTTTTTCTGGCAGGGATGACTCTACCCCCTGTATTTTAGCATCTCTGTCTAGTCTAAAGGCTTCTTATCTTCTCTCATTTTCCCTTTTCACGATTTATTTTGGCGATTGCCATTAACGGGCGATTTTTTTTTTTTTGTTTTTGGTTATCAAATCATCTATTGCCCTCAAACTTTGGACTTCCTTCAGTTACCGATTTACGAAAATATCCACTCGATTTCTGTTCATTATCCGCTATACATGTATTTGTTGACTGTCGCCTACTTTCAAACTACATCGCTAATTCAAATAATTTCTCTAGCGTGACCCGGTTTCGTAGCTGAACAAAATCCTGAATATGAGGCAACAATCTGGGCAAAACTATTTAGATAAACTCCGCTTTGGGCTTCTTTCCAAATTAAGTTCACGACTTGTATATTCCTTAAAATACCATTAATTTTTCAGCCTTATTCTGACATTTACCAAAAAGTTCCACTTCTAGTTCCATCTTATCTTTCAAAACGGCGAATGATTTCACAAGGGTGGGTTTAAACACTTCGAACTCTCACTGCTTGATTCACCCAACAAAAATATACCGATGCCTTTGTACCAACTCAATGCTTGTCTTCGAAGCGTAGCGGCAGCTGCGGTGACCTTTTGCAACTCGGCAATTCATAAAGTAAAACGAGAGTGTCTAATTGTTGCAAAAAAAAGGCATTCCCAAACTTCTACCATCGAGAAGGATGGCCGGTTTCATCGATGCTCGCATTGTGTCTAAGAAGAACTTGAAGTCTTCTATCCGATTTCCTGATGCCGGTGAAGCTTGAACTCTTGAGGGATCAGGCTAAACGTTGTACGGTCTTGGGACATTATCAGTAATTTAGTCGAGCTTCACTTACAGTATTCTACCTAATCTCGTACTTCTACTTTAATCCTACAACCTTAACTGACCTATAACAAATTATCGCTGCATCTGACACAGAATCACAAAGTTTTAAGAAAGTTCTGTAAGCAATCTTTTTTATTTAAACAGAACTTTGAACCTAAAAGCACGGCTTTGTGGAACAAATTACCACAGCTTGTAGAAATGCAAATCAAAATAAGAACAGGAAATTCATAGCAGCAGTCGAAGGCTAAACAATTAAATATTAAGCTGGAAACTGGCTCAATAATTTACCGGCTTGTCACATTAAAGTATCGGCGACGAAGGAAGGTAAAGCAGAATAATTTTATTTTAACTAGAGCTGGCAAAATCTAACCACGTAGCGCTCAATGCTAGAAAAATTGTCTCTCTGAAATCCAAAAAAAAACTCAGTTTAAATACACGGACAAATTATTTATATTCTGATGAGGAATATGGAAAGGTGAAATTATACTGAAGACCAAAATCGTAATAAATGATTAGCTAACACAAGATACTGTACAAACCATTTATTATTTCATAAAACTCATGGAGAAGAAGATCATCTCAAATTTCATCAAGATGAGATAGATCATCCCAAATAAATCGAAATAAATTGGCTAAAAGTAGTTCGAAATTCGTGAAATTTGGAAGCTGCAGCGAGTAGAGGCGCAGCGATGAGTAGAGATGAGCAGAGGTAGGAAAAAGAGTGGCGCTGCCATTGCTTTACGTGAATACGTTACAGCTTAAAACAGTTTGGAAGGTAAACTCTATTCAGTGAATGACTGTATATTAAAAACTTTCAAGATAGCCAGTGTGTAAAATTGAGTTCAAGACGATATTTTCTAGGAGAATTGAGCTATACTGCCATATGCCGATTATAAACAAGTAAACAATCTGAAGTTGCAAGCCGGCTAAGCGTCGACTGTTCCGTGGTAAGCTGGCTGTAAGACTAGTTTCTGACTATTCATTCAGTCTCTAGAAGACTCAATGAAGGTCGGCAAAGAGTTACCTTTTCTGTAAATGAGCGGTATTTGCGACTTAGTGTTAGTCGTAATATGAATGCAACTCCATCTCAGCTTAAATCCGCGCAGATTTCTGCTACAGGAAGCACAGTATCAGTCACGACGGTAGGTGGAAGACTGTGTGAAAGAGGATTGTATGCTAAGCGACCGGCATTGCGCATCCTGCTTACATTCTGCCAACGGAAGGGATGCTTGAATTGGACGTATATTCATACACTACCCGACATTTTTTTTAAATCCAACGCCAAGAAGGAGTGTCCAGAAAGTGATGAAACTCGATAAACAGGGACGACAACGAAAAATAAGTGATCTTTATTTCGAAATGATATACGTAATACAGAGAGATAACAATGTCGGTTCAGTAGGTTGGTTGCTTGGTTGGTAACGGTGGACGGAGACGCCTGATGCCTAACAGAGGTATAGTTTGACCGCCTTATCCGCGACCATGAACGCAAACACGCATGCGCCATTCAGACCGAATTATTCTTAAAATAAGGTGGAAGGATGGGGATTTTTTTTTCTTCCAGCATATGTCTTTCCGGAGAAGAGAAGACTTTCACGTGACCTTTCACGTCGCAGAAAGTAATAAGTCTATGTGTTTGGACGAGTCTATGTGTTTTGGCAGAATGCCGGCCAGGGTTGCGTTTGAGACGGTCGAACTATAAACAGGCATATGTCCCGCGCTGTCCACTAACCAGAAACAACTCCCTGAGGCCTCGGGAGGCCGCCTCGGGAGTTTGTTAGGGTGTTAACAAGAGCATTTACATGGCCAGACAGGGGCATATTGCATTTGCTTCATTGTGTTGACATTTGTTATTGCTATTTGCTATGGTGGTTATGAATATTCATAATAAAGTTCAAATATAAATACAAATACAAAAATACAGTTACAAAATAATAGAAGAGGAAACTTTAAATATGTGCTGGAAACATTTGACTGCACTTTATTTGATTAGTGTCTGCAATAGAATCTCATGTATGGGCAAACACTGAGTATGCTGCTGACAACTTTGCAGTTTGTATTTACTGCCTGTTTGTGCTTTATTAGGAACCGGTGATAGGTTTCTGTACTGCTGGTGGGAAGAGGGAGGTGGCTTAGTAGGTCATAGGACCACCTTGGACGGCGATATATGAAGCAGCACGTCTAGGTGCAGATTCAATGAGACCAGAGCCGTGCCTATATATTTTTTCACCTGAAGCAAAGCAGTCAATGTGCACCCCTGTATAAAATGCAAGATTATTTATTTAGCTATTTGTGTGGGGGGAGAATAAATAAATAATACTAAATGATTTTCGAAAACATAACAATATACAAATACGCGCAAATTGTATGTATATATATATGCATTATTGCATATATATACGTATAATCATACATATAGAACAAAGTAACTATATTTATATATAGTTTATGCTCATTAAAAGTAACTATTTCAGTAAAAATATAATAACTCTTACAGCTATATTTAATTATAACATTTGTATAATGTATATGTAATGATTAACAATTTTGAAATGGAAAACATTAAAAATATGCTTTTTGGTACTATAAATAAAACATATGCTCAAAACTTTGTGTCATAAACTTTTCAAGCATATTTTTAATTTAATTTTTCTTGCTTTCAAAGAAGCAAAATCATCAATAATATTTTTTCAGAATCTATTTGGTTACTTAATTCATGTTCAATAGAGAGAATGGCCATGTTTCAAAGTTTTTCTTGGCCTAGAGAAGATCTTATACGGTTCTTTATTATTGACATTAGTTAAGTTTGCTAAAGCTTCTTTTGTCACTAGCTACAGTAACTGGCAACGTTAAAAAAATTCTTAACGCTGCTTCCAAATTCGAATGGGACTGAATTAAATTATAATCGTGAACTATTTTTAAAAGTTCTAAGCTAGTAGCTGCTTTTGTGTCCGGAATTATTGAAACAGTCTGGTCATTCCATTAATGTTTGCGTTCAGAAGTGGCCGAGGAGTAACATATGAAACTTGTTCAAACAGTTTATTGTAGTGATCGGATTGACTGTATTTAGTCTTCTATACCTTAAATATCAGACAGTTCTATTGGAACATCCTCCACAAAAGCATCGCTTCTAAAGCATATAGTGTCGCGACCATCATTATAATAGATTAATCAACGAAATCAGTCTTTAATATTCACAGAATCATTCATCAGTTAAACTATCCACCGCCGACGAAAAGTTTATTTGAGTTTGAGCAGAAATTTATATGCCATCTAATTTAAATGTGCTAATAGTTTGGCTGTCAGGCACTTTTTTTTCCTAATAATCTCATGATATCTCAACAATAAAAGCATAGTTCTAAAATTAACAAGATTTAATGATACTCCATATTTTACCTTTACTTTTATTGCGCCTCATCAATTAACTCAAGAAACTTCTATGTGTTAAATTTCGAGACTAGGTCGAGGTGTTTGTCATTAATTTTTATTCACAACAACGAGTATTTCTTAAATTTTTTAGCAAGAAGCATAACTCTTAAATACATTTTTATATCGATCCCGTTACAGTCAACGGAACAAAACTAAATTTCTTAAAAGCTATTTGTTACGTCAAAATCAATTAATTACATTAGAATTAGCCAAAACAGTTTGTCTTAAATCTTTCACAAAGTAATCAAAATTTTAAACCTCCTTTTTTAATTCTCTAAAACTGAAAAATTTATTTTATTCTTTCAATATAAACCATAGAACTATTAAAAAAACATTTATCTTACGTTATATCTTGACATCCTACTTGACAAAGAATGAACCAATTTGTTTAATCCTTCAGCACCTGCTTCAGAAATAACTTTAAATGAAACAATACATACAGTTCCCGAGCAAGAGTGCGAATACAAGCCAAAAACTTGAATTCATGAGTCTCGTTTATTGGAAAATTTTATACAAAAAAAAAGCGCAATAACTAATAATATGGTACATTTAATTTTCACTCACCCTTTTTTATTCTTTGAATGCTATTCCAAAAGGCGTTTATGAAGTGGCAGTCAATTTAATGAGAGACAGCAAAGAACAACTAATGTCCGCAGTCTAATATTTTCTATGAAAGTTCAATCTATACAACTAGTTACACAAAGTGTAATTAGTTCCTTAAAGATACTTTCAATAATAAATTTTAATGTTAAAAAATATTATATACACTACTGTGAAAGCTCATGTCTTTTAAGAATAAATTAATGCTATTAGTTTTTTTTCAGCTGGATTATTTATAACACAAAATTCTTTTCATATTAACTGATGTATTCTGAAATTAAAAGTTAAAAATCATAAGTTTTAAAACTAAATTTCTGAATTTTTGATCGAATAGCAAATTTGTAGCCTCTTCTATTTGTTACCCCAGAGAGTTTGAATAGCCCCTTTTATTTGTTTACCTGAGGGAAGTGCGTCCCGGCCAGAGGCTGTTCGCACATTTTTAGACTATTTTCATCGTATTTGCAAAAGTAATTTACTTAAATTTTTTGTCTTTTAAATGTTCTGTTTGATAACCCATATTCTTCAACATCTTTTTACACCTTAAATTTCAAGACAATAAAACCTTTTATAATATAAGGAAGAGGTATTTTATCCCATTCCTGTTGAACAGTTTCCCAAAATCCAAGGAAGGTTGTACGTTAAAGTTTGGACAACTCGCTTTTTAAAAGTCCAAAAGCGCAAAACTCCATAGACGACACATCAAGAGATTTAGTAAGTATATGAATAAAGGGTATGGTCTTGATGCCCGTTTCTTGTTCCTTTTTTCCAAGGAAATTATCAGTGGATTTTAGACGTATGGCTACTTGATTTCTCTTGATACAGTTCTACTGATTGATATCACTAAAGGTAAAGAAAAAGTATCGATGTAAAGTATGTTAATGGTATTATGTGGAGTTGGTCGTAACATGTTTCTCCACTCCCTTTATTGTTTATTTATCGCTACATGAAAAACCAGCAACAGTCATATATCCCTTTAAAAATCTTCCTTTAGATTCTTTGAACCATGTTTTAAGATTTTTTTCTCCTCTTTGATGATAATAAATAGATTTCCTTTCATTGTAGTCATTTAAATCCACCCAAGATTCATCTATCGTGACAACATTTTTCTATTTTTGTCTGGATAAGTTGTAGAGTCCAGTTGTGTAACTTCTGCGTGAAAACGGGAAGAGTAGTAACTGCACAGAAGAAGAGTTAAAAGTACCCTTTGTTACACTCGTTAAAAATTTGCAATGCGTCAGCTCGACGCTAATACACTACGCCTCTGCTTGGGCGGTAACTGAAATCAAAGAACTTGTGGGGTTTCACTTATTTAATCCTAAAGTTCTAACTTAGAACCCCACGAACACTAACAAGCGAATAATCGCTTACGTGTGTGAACAGAACACGTAAAACTTAAAGCGGATTTACAATCCTTTATTTTTCAGTATATTTACAGCCAGTTCCTACTTGGAACTTTACACAAAGCCGCCACTCGGGCTTGAACTTAAAATAATAATAATAATTTAAACTAAGACTAGTTTAACTAAGCTATTTGAAAGGTATAGCCGAAGCTACCAGAGATCTAACTAGTTGGCTCCTAAGTATTAATTAAATCGGCGAAGCCAAGCAAGAGCCTAAGGTATGGCCGAGCGTAGCAATAGTTAAGAGAGACGTAGCCAAAAGGCAAACGCGCGCTAGTCAGGGAATCAGACTCTCTCTCTCTGAAGTCGGTTAAGTCACAACTTAAATAGTATTCATTCTCATTTGCAGTCTCTGTGTTTCTGAATTCACATTCTCGCAGGAAATGGTAAGCTGAAATTAGAATAAGATAGGAAAGATACAAAACTTAAAATAACTCTTAGTAAACTTAGGATGAACCTTACAAACTAACTAAAGATTTGAAGACATTAAGAAGTAGTAGAATTACGCTGCAGAGCTCAGACTTTCCTGCTTCCTAACAGAGCGTTGAAAATCTAGTGGCAGCAAAATAACAGCTGTTACCCCCCGTTTAAACAGCAATAAATGCTAAGCAGAAGCTCACGCTACAAAAGCACAGAGTTCGCCCACACTCTCTAACTTTCCCGTCTAGAACTTAGTATTTTAACCTTTTCTCCTCAAAGTAGAATTTGCATTACTTCACGCGCACTATAAAATTTAAACATTCTGACGTTAACAATTAGGGGAAATGAAGGCTTATAGGAAAGTAACTTCAAATTAAATTAAATTGGTTATTTAAAATAAATATAAATCCCTAAAAAGTATTTCTCATAAAGAATTCTGTAGCGTGTTGTGCGTTCGGTGATATGTCGTGGAGGAAGATGATGTACATTATGTTTTTTCCCCGGTTTTTCTGTTAACATTAAAGATCTTACCTTTGCAATCTTCAAAATATTCCTTTCTTCCTTGGATATATATTTGGAACAATTTTTTTATTTCTAACTAAACTATGACTTTTTTCTTCTTTTGTTGAAAGTGTTACTTATTGTAGCTTTAGTTATCGAAAAACAGTGGCTTTCACAATGTTTTTTAGTAACTAGCTACGAATAATAAATATTCTTCGGAAAGAGCACAAAAAAACAAACAAAGCCTTTCATCCGCTACCTTTTTCAAAAGCGCCATTTTACATGAAAATAAAACTGCGAAGTAGCAAACAGTAATTTATACTTTCAAAAATAGTTGCAGTTAAAAAAATTCCAAGTAGATGAATTATATAGGAAAGCAAAATTTTCTGCAAATTGTGCGAACAGCCTATGTATGTAGAAAGAATGTTGTTTGAAACCGTAATGACGCATTCAAATATCAGAGTAAAATTGAATAAAATAAATACTAATCATATTCGTGTAATTACTTCTTTTGTTCCATATGCTTTACATTAAACAGTATGAAATTTTTAATACTTTTTTGAAATTAATCGAATTTTCTTGTTTTGTTATCTGTTTGAGCAAAGAACTAACTACTTGATATTTGAAACAAGAAGAACTACTTTGATACTTTTTGTATTCCAATCTCTTTAAAAAGAAAAACAAAAAGAAAAATACTGCAGATTTACAGGTAAATTATTTATTTCGTATTATTGCAACTACTCTTGCTTGGGGAAAATGGAATGATGTTTTTCTTTCAGTTTTATTTTTCTTCAGAAATAGTTTCCTTTTTCGTTCTAAAAGACCATTTAAATTTATAACTCAAGGTTATGTTCAGGGTCTGAGGTTTAAGATATGCAGGTTGTAAAGAAGAAAAACATTAGACTTATTTGAGGAAACTCTTCTTAAATCTATCGTAGAGAAAATAAGCAAAGAAAACAAATATTTTTATAGTTAAGATTTCTTCTTGTAACATTTAGTTTAGTAGGATTCTTTGGTAGGAAACCCAAAATTTTATTAAATTTTGTCTTAATCGTAAACCTGTATGCAATAAATCAAAAAAGGGAAAAAATACCGTCAATTGCAGAATCTGTCTAAAAATTTAGATCTTATGAACAAAGGTCAGCGAAATAAAAATAAGACATATAATATGAAATGTAACAACCACAGTATATATAGAGTCTGATACCCATAAAACGGGAAGAAAGTAAATGTCTTTGTAGCCTTTCGTAAATGTCTCTTGAAGAAGGAATACATGATTTATAGTCTGAAACTACGAATTATTTATAAATCCAGCAATGTGTTTCTGTCATTTCATATAGCCAATGCAGTTTGTTAAAGTTGTAAGCAAACTTTCTAAAACAGTTTGAGAATTTTAATTTTTTAATATAAATCACTGAAGAATTTGCTTTTAAATTTGCCTTTGCTGAAGAATTTGCAATGAAATTTTTTCTATGCTTTTGTCAACCTGGAAAATAAGAAATGTATAAATAAATGTTAAAATTCAAGTGATTTTAATACTACTTCATATAAAGAATAGGTAAAAATTAATGATGGGTTCTTTTTATATTTAAATATATGCTGTTTTGCGTTTGAACACACAACGTGAGACTGTAAAAAAAGCAATTCTTGAAAAGTAAAATTTAAAAATAAATTAATAAATAAATAAAGCGACACACAAAAAAGTATGAAAGCTTTCAGATTTTATATTACAAAGGGGAGATTTTTAACGTTTTGTGTGTTACCTTTATTTATTAAATATCATGTTCTTCGCACCTAAACCATAAAATTCAGTTCAACAGCAATATCGCTAAATAATTTTAAATTGAGCATATCTTTAGAATTTCAGATACACAGTCTCACGTGCTGGAAATAAAAATGTTTCTTCTGTACAACGTTGCCATTGCTCGCTTTGAAATCCTTGAGTCTGTCAATCAAAAATTTGTTAAAGTTTTACAAAATATGAAATCCATAATAAAACTAATTTCAAATTTGGGCTTCAAGATACCCGTAGTAGGATTACGTCGCAGTAGGATTACGTCATTCCAAATTCGGTGGCTCTAGGTACCGTCGTTTTATCCCAATGCCAGAAACATGCATACATTTATGTACATTCTTCATTATTTAATTTCTTTAAATACAATACAGGGCTGTAATATTTGGTGGCAACAGTTCGAAAAGTGAACCAACATTTAATGTTTCTGACGAAAAATGCCGAAACCAAAACAATAGACCTTCAGGGACAAAGCCCCTTTGGACTAATAAAAAATAAAAAATCTGAAATGTTTCAGATTTTAAATTACGTCCAAAGAGGCGTTTTTTTAACATTTTGTATGCAATCTTTATTTATTAAATATCATGTTCTTCGCACTTAAATCATAAAATTCAGTTCAAGAGCAATATCGCAAAATAATTTTTAAATGAGCACATCTTTAGAATTTCAGATACACAGTTTCGCGCGCTGGAGATAAAAATGTTTTTTCCGTACAACGTTGCCATTGCTCGCTTTGAAATCCTGGAGTTTGTTAATCAAAATTCGTTAAAGTTTTTCAAAATATGAAATCGATAATAAAACAAATTTCAAATTTGGGCTTCTAGATGCCCATATTCGGGTGGAAACGTTCAATATTCAAAATTGGATGGCTCTAGGTACCATCGTTTCATTAAAATGCGAGAGACATACATACATTTATGCACATTCTTCATCATTTAATTTCTTTAAATATAATACAGGTCTGTAATATTTGGTGGCAACAGTTCGAAAAGTGAACCAACATTTAATGTTTCTGACGAAAAATGCCGAAACCAAAACAATAGACCTTCAGGGACAAAGCCCCTTTGGACTAATAAAAAATAAAAAATCTGAAATGTTTCAGATTTTAAATTACGTCCAAAGAGGCGTTTTTTTAACATTTTGTATGCAATCTTTATTTATTAAATATCATGTTCTTCGCACTTAAATCATAAAATTCAGTTCAAGAGCAATATCGCAAAATAATTTTTAAATGAGCACATCTTTAGAATTTCCGATACACAGTTTCGCGCGCTGGAGATAAAAATGTTTCTTCTGTACAACGTTGCCATTGCTCGTTTTGAAATCCTTGAGTTTGTTAATCAAAATTCGTTAAAGTTTTTCAAAATATGAAATAAAACAAATTCCAAATTTCAAATTCGGGCTTCTAGATGCCCATATTCGTGTGGAAACATTCAATATTCAAAATTGGATGGCTCTAGATTCCATCGTTTCATTACAATGCGAGAAACATATATACTTTTACGCATATTCTTTATCATTTAATTTCTTTAAATATAATACAGGGCGATAATATTTGGTGACAACAATTTAAAAAGTGAAACAACGCTTTCAAATTTTCAAAACTGTGGACATTCTAAATTATTCAAGTATAATTTCATTTAAATAAACAGGCGCTTCTGAGATTCTTCGTCCAAAAGCATTTATGCATTTTAATTTGAATAAAATCATTCGAATTGAAAATTTAATTACTTCTTCATATACCTATGCTTCAGATAAAAATAATAAATATAATTTTATAATAAAATAAATACATTCATTATATTATTCATTCACGTGGTTTCCTTGTACCGGAATATTAAATTACACGCATTTTTCCTGCATTTCATTTAAATTTATTTCCTCGAATTTCATTAGATATATATTTTTCATTCAATTAATTTAGTTCTCAATTCACGGCAAGGCAAAAATACATAAAACCTCAAAATATCTATGTTAAAAATTGGAAAATAGAAAATACCAAATGCAGATAAGAATAGTAAAAAAAAAATTAAAATTAAAATTAGATTTTGCAAGGGAAAGAAAGCGGGACAAAATTTCCGGTTTCAAATTTCAAAATCTTTATAAGGAACTGCACCTTACTATTTGTAGTGTTCAAGAATGTGCTTCTTAGAAAATTGTAATTTATTTTGGAAATATAAATTATATTTTTACTTGGAATAAAGATAAACTCTTTGCTATTCTATATTTTTCTTCTTTCTAAACATTTAATATATTTTATAAGGTACGTGAAAAGTAATGTCTTTAAAATATTGTTTTTGTTATTGTGTTCATAGTAATGAATTCAAGCAGAATTCCTATAATTGTAAGAAAAAGTATTATTGTTGTTGTTGTGACTTATCTCACTCGTCCGACAATAACATCGGAACAAGCCCACGAAATTCATCTTGGCAAGGAATGCAAGTCCGACTTTCCTCAGTCCCGCCCCAAAATTTGATAGAAAGAACGAGTCCGAGGTCTTTCACCTCTGTTCCCTTACCACTAACCTATCGAGAGGACTTTTGACTGGCCACGTATTTACAGTACCCCCGTGCCGCACAGACACTATACATTTACAAGCATCCAGGCCTCTTGGTACGGTATTCAGTGTCGCTAACCACTATCCCGGTTGGGCGGCAAGAAAAAGTATAACTACCACGCGATAATTTCTGCCTCGATGCATAGAATGCTTGAAGGTTCAAGCCTAGTTTGCTTAAAATCTAGTTAAATCGAATCTCTGGTTATTTGAAATTTTGTCTTGTCCCTCAAGTTTCATTCTATCGAAGTTTAACATATAACGAATTAAAAGCAAGTTCTAAATTTGAGCCTTTTAAAAAAAATATATATATAATAATAATAATAATAATAATAATAAAAGAGAGTCGAAATGGTAATCAGGAGTATTTCTTTATAGTCGGAATGAGATTTTTAGAGGGAAAGTAATAACTTACACTGATTAGAATTTTCTCAAATGCAGCATAACGTACAAATTTATACAAAGAATAATGATGCCAATTAGATTCAAATATTAAATCCTAAAATGTGTTTCATAATATGCAAACGCAAATGTTATTAAAGTAGAACAAATTGTTCTTGATATGTTGCCATTAATAATTGTTGAAATTCAGATGAAATGCAGTTTAAGTTTGGCTTTAAATTTCTAGTATTTTTTGGAAAATAGTGTAATTGTGCCCTAGTTTAAACCTTTTTTATACTGTTAATTTTGTATACAGAACTAAGATTTTCGAGATTAGTAGATTTTTCTACTTATATAAATTACGATAGTGATAGTCGGACGGCGCCAAGTCCGGGCTGTACGGCGGGTGATCGAACTGCTCCCAATGAAGCTGTCGAATTAACGATTGGGTGACACCAGCAGTATGGGGCCGAGCATTGTCATGGAGCAACACAATTCCTTTGCTGAGCATTCCTCTTCGTTTGTTTTGAATGGCACGCCTTAGTTTTGTTAAAGTCTCACAATATCGTGCCGCATTAATGGTTTCACCTCTGGGAAGAAATTCAGTAAGCAAAACGCCTTTCCTATCCCAGAAGACACTGCAGTTGATTTTTTGTGATGACATTGTCACTTTGAACTTTTGTTTTTTCGGAGAATGAGTGTGTCTCCACTCCATCGATTGTTGTTTCGATTCTGGTGTGAAATGACACACCCCAGTTTCCTCACCTGTCACAATTTGGTTTAAAAAGTTTTCTCCTTCATCACTGTACCGCGTGAGAAATGTCAGGGCACTACCAAGTCGCTTTGTTTTGTGAACATCAGTGAGCATTTTTGGAACCCATCGGGAACACAGTTTGCGATAATTCAAGCGGTCAGACACAATTTCGAACAAAACAGTACGTGAAATTTGTGGAAATGCATCTCAAAGAGTTGTCATTGTGAAGCGTCTGTTCTCATGAATTGCTTCATCAACTTTCCTTACCAAATCATCGGTGACAACAGAAGGCCGACCACTCCGAGCCTCGGCGTGGACATTTGTTCGACCTGCATTAAACATTCTTACCCACTTTCTCACCATTCCATCACTTATCGCGTATTCACCGTAAACTTCTGTCACTTGACGATAAATTTCGGCCGGTTTAACATTCCTCGCGTTCAAAAATTTAATCACGGCACGAATCTCACAGTCAGCGGGAGAACTAATTGTCTTAAACATTTTGAATGTGCACAGCAAACTGAAAACACAACATAGAGCAACCAAAATGGCGACAATTGAAAGTCAGTGAACAAGAAAGACTAGTGCGCATGCGCGGGACGCCTACCACAGCGCTGCGACGGCGCTAGAATGAAACGGTACTTAGTTTCCGAATACGCTACGTACATATGCAGTAAAACGATCTCCAGATTTTAAAAGCTTTCATAAAATGAGATCAATAACGAATTTTAACCCGATAACCACGAAACTGGTAAGCAAGGTTTTGTAGTAACGTTATAAAGGCTCTAAAAACAAAGCATAAACTAATAAAACTATAAAATCTGGCTTTCAGTAATGATTTCTAAACTTCTCTCTTGTCCACTTTTCTAGCGGACTAAATGCAACTCGTGCAACAGATATATCATTTTGAAATTTCAGAATGAAAATTCAAAAACGCAAAAAGGTGTTTTTTTAAAGCTCACTAACAATACTTATGCACTTACAATAGCATATAGCAATCACGTTTTAAAAATTCGCTTCACTGCTTTTACTTCATCTAGTAAAGAATACCTACAAAAGAAGCCGCCTAGCCAAGAAAAGGGTTATTGGATCATTAGTCTGACTGCCGTACCGAAGAGCCCGGGCTCAAATCCCGGAGAAGGCATAGAAGTATGCAAATGTACACCGCGAAAAAAACTGGGAGAGGTTATATTTCCTCTTCTACTGGGCCGATTGACGAAATTCAAATTGCATTTTCCATGTCTCTAAAGCGCGACTTATTAAGCGTGACTTAGGATATATATTAGATTTATATATACTTATTTTGGCTCAAAATGAAACTTTTTCTGAAATAACATACCAATTTTTTTCCATATTTCGATTCTACGAGTCAAATTATGCCTAAATATTAAATTTTGTAAAATTTGGTGCGAAATTTATGGAGAAATTCAAAAATTTCTTTTGGCGCATTTTTTTTTCAATTTGAGCCAGAATAATTCACTTGGCGAACTTCTTAATATATGGCAACCTATTTTCCTTTTCCTTCCATTGTACCAGGAGCGAAAAAAAAGTCATATCCTTCCTACCTTTTTGTATTGTGGATGAGCTGAAAAAAAGTCACATCGTTCCTACGTTCAAATAATTTTAACAAAGTACGTAAACCACATTTTCGTTATTATCGCTTTCAACAAATATGCCAAATTTCAAAACGCGCCAATATATACACTGGTGTGCAAAAATTAAGGACGAGACGGTTTTTTCAATATAACTTTGTACAAAAGCTTTCCAAATCAACACATTTAATACCGTAAGATCCCCAATACGTAAGGACATGAGTAATGTAAGCAATACTTACTAAAAGAGAAATCAGAGGGATAAAAAGAAGCTGTATTGAAAAAGTAGCATGGAGCGCAATGCGACTGAAGGCCGAAACATCCCTGTGATGGGTTTCCAGCAAGAAACATCCGGTCTTTAATAGGGGATATGATCTCCCCTGACTGCTAGGCAGGTTTCACAGCGTCTTCCCATGCTGAGAATGAGGGTGTCAATGAGTTAATCAAGCATTGCTGCCCATTCGTCTTGCAGCGCCAATCGAAGCTCCGGAATCGTTACTGGTGGTAAGGTACGAGCTGCCAAGCGTCTGCCTAGAAAATCCCATACACGCTCCATGTTATTGAGATCCGGAGATCGTGCCGGCCAATCCATACGTTCAATATCCTCACTCTCTAAGAGCTGTTCGGCAGCTACTGTGCGATGACATGGTGCATTGTCGTCCATGAAAAGGAACTGCGGACTCATAGCGCCTCTAAAAAGACGCACATATGGAAGAAGAATCTCGTTACAATAACGTGTCTCGCTGACTGAACCTGCGTCGAAGATGTGAAGGTCTGTACAACTACCAAGCATGATGCCTCCCCAAACGAGAACACCACCACCTCCATACCTGTCCCTTTCAATGATGTTCGAGGGATGATTGCGGCTTCCCCGCTCTCTCCAGATGAGTATGCGATGAGAATCGCTACTCAGACTGAATCTGCTCTAATCTGTAAAGAGTACTCGTCCCCATTCATTGTCTCTCCAATTCCGGTGTTCCCGGCACCACAGAGAACGCCTTCTCCGATGGGCAGGCGTTAGAGGTACACACCGTACAGGGCGTCGTGCAAACAGACCACCACCGTGCAGTCTTCTGGCCACGGTAAAACGCGATATCGGTCGTCCAGTCGCCTGTGTCGTGTGTCTAGCGATCTCTTCCGCTGTCTGCCGCCTGTTTCTTCTGGCCTGTAAGGCAATATACCGGTCATCTGCGGGTGTGGTTCCTCGTGGACAACCACTACTAAACCCCCGGATAGCTGTTTCTGTAGTTTGAAATTGTCTCCAAAGTCGTGAAACGATGCTGTTAGCAATTCTCGCCGAACTCTGCAGCCACACTTGTCACACTGCGGCCTTCCTCAAACTTCCCAATGATTCGACTTCGGGTAAAAGCATCCAGATGTCGTCTAACAGATTGATTATTCGCCATTTCTCGCTGAGGCAGCAACTCGGTGTGATTTTAACTGCTATACGGCGTGCAATCTCTTTGCCAGAAATACTGATCTAACACCGACAACATGCTTTATACTACTCAGACACTCCCCCATTACGTCTACCTGCATATCTGCGCATGTGCTACCATACATCACCTTACTTAATCTCCTGATTGGTCTTTCTGTCGCTCTGCCTCTTCGTTCAGCTGATATGCTAATTTTTCGACTTCGTCCTTAATTTTTGCACACCAGTGTAAATTGACATATGTCTTCGGAAAGTCTGAATAAAAAGCTCTAAATTTTTGCAGGTATGCTTAGAAATACATCTACGTTAAGATGATTGTAATAATTTTGTTATTACAACGCCCTCCTCTAACTAGAGCAATAGCTCCCTGGAGCCTCACAAGGTTGCACCGGGAGTTTATTGAGGTTGTCAAGGGGAAGTACTTGGCCTTACAAGGGCGTTAGTAGGATTGTATTGCAGATTGAAGAGGCAAGTTTGGGTGTTACAGATGGTAAGTAGTTAAAGTAAAAATGCAAAAAGACATACACATAAATACACATAAACAAATAATACGTAAGACACAAAGGCCCAGTAGTAGGGAACGTTATAATTCAAACGTTTTTTCGAAAAATTCATAAAAATTATTTAAAAATACAAATTTTAAAAATAAATCACAAAAAATGGGAGAATTTTGTTTGGAATGAACCTAAATTTCGAATTGTATAGGAAGGAATCAAATAAGGTGCATAAAAAAAGAGATATTAATAAATACATAACAAACTGAATTAACACTGAGAAGCTAATATTTTGAGAGCTAATTTTTTATAAACTACTCACGCGATTTATACAAAACTTGGGAGTTTGACATAATTTGAATCGTAGAAACGAAATGTGGAAAAAAATTGACATGTCATTTCAGGAAAGTCCGATTTTGAGTCAAAATACCTGCATTTGGACAATGCTATATATAAATGTAATACATATCCTAAGTCGCGCTTTCGAGACATGAAAAACGCAATTTGAATTTCGTCAATCGGCCCAGTAGGTAAGTTACGGTAGGTAGGACGGGCCTGGTATCTAACAGAGGTAAACAGGCATATATCCCACGCCCTCCTCTAACTAGAGCAATAGCTCCCTGGAGCCTCACAAGGTTGCACCGGGAGTTTATTGAGGTTGTCAAGGGGAAGTACTTGGCCTTACAAGGGCGTTAGTAGGATTGTATTGCAGATTGAAGAGGCAAGTTTGGGTGTTAGTAGTTAAAGTAAAAATGGTAAGTAGTTAAAGTAAAAATGCAAAAAGACATACACATAAATACACATAAACAAATAATACGTAAGACACAAAGGCCCAGTAGTAGGGAAATAATACACAAGAAACAAATAACACATAAGACAGAAAGGCCCAGTAGAATCGGCCCAGTAGAGCGGGAGATACAGAATTGTCCCATCTTTTTTTCGCAGTGTACAGTATCTGCGCGACATGGAAGCACTCAAAATATGCCACGAGCTGAAAGTTCTCTCTAGAGATTGGGTTACTCCCTCTGCCTCGTCCTTCGGGATGTTCTCTTTCAAAATTGGGGGGACGGAACTAAGCGAAGTCGCACTGTCACCTATATGGTGCCCAAAGCTCTTGCCAACGACAGGCTCAAACGTGCTTGCGTCATTGCCATGATGAATTTCGTGGGCTTGCTCTGATGTCAGATAAGTGAAATTAGTCACAACATCAACAAGATTTTCGAAGCATTAAGCATGAAAAACCAACTGCGCCTGCGCCAGTAGTCGAACCATGGAATGTTCAACTTGTGTTTGGACCCACGGAAAAATGTAACAATTCCTTTTAAGTTTTTGCTATTATTATTTTCTAACCTACGGAACACTGTGGAATGAATTAGTAATAAAGAGAAGAATCCTAATCTCAAGAAAATCATTCTAATGAGTAATATAAAATAATGATATGAAATAACACGAATCATATTTGTATCTTAAAGCGGAGTTTATTGTAGAGAATTATTGCACTGTCTCATGCATGCTGTTGTGATGTTGGATTATAAGGTTATCATATCCAGAGAGCAACTGGAAGTTCTATGACTTAAATCCTGACCAAAGGTTCAAATTTCCGAACATTTTCGATTTGGTACTCCAGTTTCGTTTTACATTGCTTCGTTCATGCTCTATTATGTTTACTTTTTTGTTACAAAGTTATATGAAATTTTTCTACAATTAATTCTTTTAACTAATCAACATTCGCTTTTCTCTTACAGGGGATCTTTTACCAGCGGATGGAATCATCATTCAGAGCAACGATTTGAAAGTGGACGAAAGTTCTCTAACGGGAGAATCAGATCACGTAAAAAAGGGGGAGGATTTTGACCCCATGTTGCTCTCAGGTATTTCAAAAATTGCAGTTTTGACATATTTTAAACCTACTCTTTACTGTACTAATTTACACGTAAAATACTTACTCCCAGTTTAACACAGAGCTCTAGTATTTGGTGGCAAAAATTTAAAAAGTGATTCACTGTTTATAGTGAATCAAAGCAAAATGCCAAAACGAAGTTAATAACCCTTCTGGGTAAATTGCCTCTTTGGGCTAAAAAAAAAGCTGAAAGCTTTCAAATTTGATATTACTCCCAAACGGCGGAGTTTTTTTTTTTTTTTCATTTACAGAAACAAATTTCTAGAGCATTTGGGCTAAAAATATTTCAAAACAGCGTATTTTTAGAATTTTAGAATTTTCGGTAGACAGTCTCGCGCGCTGGAGACAAAAATGTTTAATTTCCTACGGTGTTGCTACTGATCGCATTGAAATTGCTGAGTTTTTTTTTTTTTTTTGTCAAACATTCTTTAATGTTTTACAAAATAGGAAATACACAATAAAAACAAATTTGAAATTCCAATTTCGGGCTTCCAGGTGCCCGTGTTCGTGTGGAGGACTATGTTATTCAAAATTTGATGACTTAGAGCGCTGTTGTTTGTTCACAAAGCGAGAACCATACATACATTCATGCAGATTCTTCATTATTTAGTTTCTTTAAAAATAATATAGGGCAATAACATTTGGTGGCAACAGTTTGAGAAGTGATACATTGCATTTAAGTGATTCAACGCAGAGTGCCATTTCGAGACTAATATCCCTTCTGGGCTAACGCCCCTTTGAGCTGTAAAAAAAGTTTATTAAAATGTTCTGTAAATGAACTCACATAAGTATAAATAACACTATAAACAACCATGAAATACACTTAATAAATCATAAAAAAATTTCAATACAAACATGGAAATTTAAATAAAACGTAACTTTTCATAAAAACATGAAGAGAACGCGGGACATCCAATACTTCATAAGGTATTCTTTAGCTAAAATTGCACTTTTCGTAAGTTTTGACATGGATTTATATAATTTTTTCGGTTAAGAATGCTTCCTTTTGTTCCATTCCTTCGTAAATGTGACTTTTAGAAGAGCTTCCGGATTAAATTAACTTTTTCTTTATTTTTCTCCAACCCACTCTATGCATATTCGGTAAGATTTAAGTTCGGAGAATCTGAAGGCGTTTAGACAACTTCATAACATTTTTAATAGAGCATGTACATATTTTGTAGCATTCGAAATTTTCTTGCAGATGATTCGTTAAGAATATATATATATATATATATATACTGATTCATATTACTTTCTATAAAAAATAAATATTTCATTCCAGAGGCAAAGAAAAATACCCAGAATCGTTGTGTCTTAACCTACATGCTTAGCAGTACACGAAAAGTTTTTGAATGCAATACTTCATGCAGCTTTTGTCACAAAGTAATTCACTGTTCGCACCCAATATATTGAATTTTGACTCTTCTGCAACTATTGCCTTGTTCTAATATAATAAATCTTCGTTTAATATGGATTTTGCGTTAGCCAAACGTATTTTCATTGTTTCATAGTGGATGAAGAATTTTCGTCTTGCTCAGGGTCCATTATGCTATGTGTGCAAATGACTCTTTGAACTGTTTTAGGGTTAACTTATATTGCAAGCTATTCTTCTAAAGTGCGCTTCAAGTTTTCCATCACTAATTTTTGGATTCTGTTTTACTTTTCATAGAATAAGTCTTCAGTTCTTCGTGTTAACTTGGAATGTGGTCCAGACTTCAGGGCATTTTGAAAAGCTTCATACACTTTCCATCGTTTTAGTACATCTAAGATACTTGAGCATTTTGTATCGAGAGTTTCTTTTTAATATTTTGAATACTTTTATTATCATTAAAAACGTGAATAGTTAAACTTCGAGCAGAGTATTAATTTGTAGCATCTGGCCATATTCGCTTCAGGTATGGAACTTTTAATATAATTTGCTAAACAAATAAATTTCCAATTGCAGGCCATAGTTCTTGTGAAATGTTTTAATTTAACACTAGAACGTCCGCAAATTTCATCCCCCTAGAACGCCCGCCGGAGTCATTTAGTAAGGCAAATGTAGTTATGACGCATTTTATCAGCTAACATCTGGATGAACGTCTGTCTTGTAATTAGTTTTTCAGTAACTTTTTTTAAAATAATCCAGGCATTTATAGCAGATAAATCTAATACATTGTAAAAAGTATGAACAGGCCATCTTCTAGAAGGTGCTTTTACAGTGTACTTTCTAGCCATCTGATCAATTACATTGACTCCAAATTTGGTTGCATTATAAAAACTAATTATTTCTGGAGTTTTCTTTCCATTATTACTTATATCGACAGATGGATGAAGGATACTTAAAATCATTACATTTTTCTTTCTCTTTCCTTGATATACTGTAAGAGTAGCACTTGTTTTGTCATGTTTCAAAATTTTAGTTTCATACAGTGTCTCTCGGGAATCTTTCATGAACTTCGGGATTTCTCTTCTTGCCCTGCTAACAGTTCCTACTAAGCTTATTCCCTTCTTTTGCAATTCTTCAGCTAAATGAAGTGATGAAAATAAAATTATCAATTTTGACATTAAGACTTTTGCTTAGAAAAGGTTTCATCAGTCTCATAAGAATATATTGAAATAATCTTTGATCAGTTGGTCGTTCCTCATTTTTTCCTGGATAAGGGGAAGCATTGAGAAGATATTTTGTTTTTACATCAACAGCAAGCCAAAACGTTTGTCCATATTTAGCGGATTTTGGTGGTATAAATTGGGTAAACGGACATCGTTATTTATTTGGAAACAGTTGTTTGCCTATTACTATATTTGCCCCCGGTTAGAAGCAAGAAATACAATTATCAATGAAGCGATTCAAAATTTCAGATGTGATTCCAAATTTATATGTTTGCAAGTCTGCAGAACGTGCAGATTTCAAGTCAAATCGTAAAAATCGTATAATTTCACAAAACCAATTTCTTCCCTTAGTTTCTGTGCAAAAATTCAAGCCTCAGGTTTTAGACTACAAGGAATGAAGACCTATTCCTTTCGCACCACTCACACCCCGAGCAAATATTATTCCAATAAAGGCAAGTAACTCGTCTATAGAAAGTGTCATTCTAAAGGACATGTATGCCTTGCCTCCACCTCGGTACATTTCTTTATATTGTTCAAAACTGTGCTGATTATAAATAAAAACCAAGCACTCAACACACTATTATCACATGTTTCTTTTGGCATGATTTGTTGGTCCACCATCTTGCCGTATAATATTTTGTTTTGAAAAACTTCCAGGATTTTTTTTATTTTTATACATTTTTCATTCTGTGCCATTTGGAACACTGAAAGCTTCAGTGTTACCTGACACATATTCTGAAATTTCCTTGTTCTCACCTCCATCAGAATCTGATGAATAGTCTCCTCGTCTTCAATGTCTGATAGTTCCCCCCTTCAGATTTATTGTATGACAGCTCATGTAAAAAATTTTCTCCTCTGGCGTTAATCCTTTTTACGAAGCATTTTTTGCAATACATTCAAATAGTAATATGAACATTTATGAAATATATAACATAAATAGCAACGAAATAACTGCAAAAGGAGTCATCCCAGGTAGTAAGCCAGCTGGATCAGCAGGTGCAAAGAATGATTATTTTTTCAACTTGGGGGTGGAAAGAAGAATGTCACAATAGCTAATACATCACTCTTTCAAAAATCACGCTTTCTTTTCTTTTAGCTGATACAAAGTACAATACAAGATGATGCTCCCTAAACAGGAAGGAAATGGTAAAACTGCGGTTTCTTCTCATGGAGTCAATGCGACTCTATTGTGCGTTCTAGATTTCTGGTTTTCTCAAGTCATAGACATCACTAATTCATTAAAAATTACTGAAGGAAAACAACTGAAATGAAAAATTCGGAAAGATATGGGTGTTTATTTAACGTTCAGAGTCGAAAGGACTCCGTCGGGCGTTCTACTGTTAAAGAAAAAAAAATATTAAGAAACACCGTCCTCCAGAACATTTCAACAAAACTTTCGAGTGTCTGAATTATTATGTAAATTATCCTTTTGTAATCATTTTATTGTAAGGAATATTTTGATAATATTTATTTTGTAGCAAGTTGATAATATTTATTTTGTAACAAGCAAAATAGATAAAAAAAATAATATGTTAGGAAAATATTTCAATATTTATTACAAGATCTATGCAAATAAATTTCAGAAATGTGTCCGAAGATATGCCTGAACCACTGTACATATTCTTATATTTGAGAAAGTAATGAAACAAAAATAATTTGTTTTCTTCACCAATAGCATAGGTCTTTTGTTTATATATAAATTTGGCGATATCTTATTAGAGTTATAAAACAACTGTGCTAGTGGTATACGGTAATCTGGGAATTAACTTAATGTCTAATGTATATTTATACCTGAAAAACTTATTAAAAAAAACTGCATTGTTTGAGTTGAGTTGAAAGTGGCACACACATATGCAAAGGAAAACAAATATATAGTACAAGTTGTTTTTATCCGTCTCCCAGCTAAATGAAATTTTTCTTCGCCATTCTTCCTCTTTGCTTGATTATTACTAGAAATTTTCTCCATTTTTCGTTTTCAGAATACTTTCTAAACAAGAAAATGACGTTTACTGAAATATGATAAATAAATTCTATGAATTAAATAAATGTTGCCAATAGTAAAATTTTCTTATTACTTTCATTGCTTATGAAAAAAACTGTTTTTTCACATAGGTACACATGTAATGGAAGGTAGCGGCAAGATGCTTGTTGCTGCAGTTGGTGTCAATTCACAAGCTGGAATCATCTTCACATTGTTAGGAGCAGCCAAAAATGAAGAACACGCAATAGTCAAACCTAACCCTAAAGGTTTGTTTCGTAGCTAACTTCTTTTATTTTCAGAATTAAATTTCTTGAACATTTTTTTAATTATTCAATGTGATTAAAACATATCCGGCGAAAATGAAAATGTAGGTAAACTGAACCGAAATAAAAAGATTGTAAATGGAATATATGTGCGGAAATGGCGTGTTAAGGTGGTAAAAAGTACCGATAATCGGTAAAATAAGCCATTATAATACTGTTGTCCGAGCGCTTAATGTTAATGATGAATTCAGCACCTTTTGCTCTCAATACCTGGCAAAAATATATCCTTAGATTATCTAATCTAGTTTCTGATAGTTTCCTAGTTTTTCGATATGGTCTGTGATACTTAAATATTTTGTTTCCCTAAAAGTAGCTTATGCATCAGCGCAAAACATAATTATTTCAGCATATTTTAAAGTGGATATGAGAATGCTGTGATAAATTTCAAAACGTAAATTTATATTATTGTAAATTTATGCAAGTGGAAGCAGGATTATATTACGTTATTAAATGGTATTGTGGGAAGTTATTTAGCTTGAATTCGGCAACTAATTAGAACAAAATTATTTAATGATAATGTAAAATGTCGATGTCCTAAAGTTAGGCAAATTTTAGTGTTGCACTTTAGTTTTCTGAATAAAATATAAAAACCGCACGATGTTGACCAGTTCTTTAGGCTTTCGCAAATACACAATTTTAGAATAATTTTCCTCCAAAAATATGGTATAGGAAAAACGTTGGAGGCTTAAAAATTTAATATGTTATTTTGTTTCTATTTTGAAAGTTATAAATGATAACATCTAAATTACTAGCACTGTTAGCATGTATCCACTTATTTCTAAAATCATACTTAATTGTTGGTGGCCATAAACACATGCGCTACTTTAGTTTATTTAGTCCGAAACAATTATTTTATCAGTTTCTTGTTTTGTTTGTTGCTTAAATTTTGTTTTTAATACGCAAATTTTTTCCGTAAAACTGAAAATACTTGCAGAAGCGTATGAGGAAAAAGAAAATACTGCCGAGAGTAAAATTGTTTTATGTGATTTTTGTGACAAAAGAATAAGTATAAAAACGAACCAAAACACACAAGGAGATTGACTAGCAACATTAATCAACATATTCCGATAAAATTCGCATTTTCCCTCTCATTAATATCAAAATTTTACTTTTAAATGCTAACTAAATCGGCAAGCATTCAGGGCAGTTAAACTCATATTTTACCGATTTGACTTATTTGTTTAGCTTGATATTCTTTGAGATAAAATAGATAATTTTTTCCTCAAAGCGCTCGTGGAGAAGCATATTAAAATATAATTTCCACTTTAAAATAATTATTTATTGCCTATTACAATAAAACAAACTCTTGGGTTTAGTTAGTTATAGAAAAACATCCAATGTATTATATTCATTATGATACTATAGGTCAAGGAAAAATAGTATTGGCTGAGCTTGTTGCTATTCTGGCTGACGATCCTTTTAACATAACGCTGTTGAAAACATTAATACATGGAAAGAGAACTAGCACTATCATATATATAGTATGCTCTTACAGAGTAAACATTATACGTTAAACGATATTCAGATGTCTAAACAAAATGCAACATATTACGCATAACCTCAATGCTTTACACTGTGTTTGTGAATTTGTGAAATCTGAATTTATAAATTTATCAGGCTTATACACAGTCCAGTCACATTAATGTGACCAGCTGTCAAAAGCCAGAATAACCACCTTTCGCAGAGCGGACTGCTGCGAGACGTGCAGGAAGAGAGTCACATAGGTCCCTGAAGGTGTTCTCTGGGATGTTGAGCCATGCCGACTCTAATGCCGTGGCCAGCTGCGCTAGATTACGCGGTTGAGGATCCATGGCGCGAACAACTCGATCGAGATGGTCCCACAGATGCTCGATTGGGTTTAAGTCAGGTGAGTTTGCTGGCCAGGGGAGGACGGTAAACTCATCCTGGTGCTCTTCGAACCACGCACGTACACTGGCAGCTGTATGGCACCTCGCATTGTCCTGCTGGAAGATGCCATCATCCTGAGGAAAAACAATGCGCATGTAGGGGTGAACATGGTCCGCAAGGACAGATGCGTACTTGTATTGATCCATTGTGCCTTCCACAATGATCAGTGAACCTAGAGAATGCCAGGAAAACATTCCCCAGACCATAATGCTCCCGCCTCCAGCTTGGACCGTTCCGGCAATGGTTGCAGGGTGGTTCCTTTCAGAGGTTTCACGCCTTATACGCCAACGTCCATCTGTCCGATGGAGCATAAAACGCGATTCATCCGAAAACGCAACCTGTCGCCACTCAGTGGACGTCCAGCTGCTGTACTGGCGTGCAAATTCTAGCCTTCGCCGTCGATGAACAGCAGTCAGCATAGGTGCACGAACCAGGCGTCTGCTTCGGAGGCCCAGACGCAGCAATGTTCGCTGAATAGTACTTTGGGAGACACTTTTGGTAGCCCCTTGGTTCATTTTGGTGGTCAGTTGCTCAACGGTAGCCCGTCTATCTGCCCGAACGCATCTCCGCAACCGTCGTTCGCCTCTGTCATCTATGGCCCGTGGTGCACCACATTTGCCACGTCGCTGATTTTGGACAGTCCCATTTTGCCATGCACGGTACACTTTTACCACGGCGGCACGCGAACAGTTCACAAACTCAGCCGTTTCGGAAATGCTTCCACCCTTGGCCCGAAAGCCAATGATCATGCCCTTTTGGAAGTCGGATAAATCGCTTCGTTTCTGCATTACGCCAACGATTGAAATGTTTTCCGAAGCCCTCACACACCCTTTATATACGCTCAACTGCACTGTGCTGCCACCTACCTTCTGTGATTGGTTATTTAACTCTGACATGGAAAGTACGTGGTGGTCACATTAATGTGACTGGACTGTGTATATAAAAAGTATTATTTAAATCTCTTTATCGTATTCAAAAGTACTTGCAGGGCCATGGAGTTGTCACTCCCTGCAGATGCGCTTGTCGAAAGGCCTGAAGAGTCATTATGATATTTGAAGTTGGAAATAGTGAAAAATGTGCAATGCCGGGACTCGAAAGTGGACCTCTGAAATACGCGCCGAGCGTGCTCACGTTACGCCACGAAGGCATGCAGAAAGGAGAGAGAAAATACCTTAGGAGTACATAATTTAATGCATCACTGTTTTATTTTAAATATTTTAGTAGTATAAAAGATCATTTGAATCAGCTTGGTGATTCAGAATCAGAAGACGTATCAAATGTCAGATGTCTAAGTGAAAATAAAGGATTTCTTTTGAAGCTTTTCGAATGCGTTAATGTAAGTTTCTAACATTTGAAAATGGGAAACGCAGTTAGTTTAGAAAGAAGAATGATGAAATTTATAGTTACGTGCAAAACATTCTCTAAAGAGAACCCTTCGTGAGAAGCTTGAACAAATCTTAGCAAAAAAGGGGGAAGAAGAGATGTCAGTTAGCGGTATGAATGCTATGTTCTACAAAGAAAACAACTTTACTTTTTCAAGCTCTTCAGGTAGCAATAAATATAGAAATGAATATTTGTTCTATTAACTTAAACTACACTCATGTCCATAAATTAAGGATAATTCGGAGTCACGCGGAAATCCAACTCTAAAATAAATATATCACCTGTAAAATCACTACACACATCTTCAAGAATCATATGCAAATTTTAGGAAGTGACCAGATGACACCTATGGTACATCACAATGACTAGAGTGTAAGAGAGTGATATATAAGGAATACAGGCAAAGAAGTAAAATTGTTCGCAGGCGCTTTATAAGCATTTCAGTGCAATAATCGAATAGTTATGACACAAAGGACGCATTTGGATGTTTTTTTACGTGGTAGAATTATCGACCGTCTGGAATGTGGGCGTACCCAACTAGAAGTATCAGACGAACTTGGAATTGCCCAGAGTGTCATCTCGAGGCTTTGGCAACGATTCGAAGATGATGGTAATGTGAGTAGACGTTACAGCACAGGTCGCTCCAGAGTTACAACGCCGAATAAGGACCGGTATTTGGCTGTTACTGCCAAAAGAAACAGGCGGAGCACAGCCTCAGACCTGTCTGTTCAGCTCTCTTCAGCCACTGGTACGACAATTTCAAGGCAGACCGTGTACAGACGCTTAGGGCAGATTGGTCTATATGCTCGTAGACCTGCCAGATGCGTTCCACTTACTGCAACTCACTGTCGCTTGCGGTTAGCCTGGAGTAGAGAGCATGCATTGTGGACACCGCAACAGTGAGCTTGTGTGATGTTTTCCGACGAGTCCAGGTTTAGCTTGCAGTCTGATTCTCGCCAGACTTTCATATGGAGAGCTCCAGGTACCCGTTACCACCAACAAAACATCGTTGAACGACACCTTTACGGTGGTGCAGGATTGCTCGTTTGGGATGGAATTATTCTGGGTTTTAGTTAAGGTAGCCAACAGGACCAGTGAGTCCTGTTGGCTACCTTAACTAAACTTTCAGTCGACCGCTGTTAATCAATTCTAATGCTTTCAGCCTTATGGCTGCATATGATGAACGAATGGCTGATCAGTTGTTTTGGCAATTTAGGCAGAGGACTTAAAATTGTCTCTCCGCGATGTTCTTCATTGAACGGAGCGGGAGTTGAAAATACTGATATATAAATCAGTTGGTGATCCCACCCAAATAAATTGTTTGGTGTTCCCAATTAAGAACTAGTATGTGCTTTTGCTTAAGGTCGATGATAAATTCTTTTTCTTTCTCCAAATAAAAAGAGAGCTTAGTGTTTTTTCATTATAAAATTCTAAATATAATCAATTAATTTTTTTCAAGATTAAATTAAAAAGGAATGGGATGTTGTAGTCTATAGATTTTTAATTCATTAACTAAATCGTAAGCTGTCATAGAAAATTTTGTTTCTGCAAATGATCTACGAAATATTATATCCTCCAGTTCTAAACAGAACGTTTCGCTTCAGTCACCTTTCCACCCACCAAATAGTGATTTTTCCTCCACCCAAAATATTCCTGGCTCTAAAATATTTACTGTGAGCTTTCAGTTCAGCGATGTCAAGGTCGTGAGCAATAGGAACTGACCCAACTTTTTTAAACATAATCTTGTATTTTCTCTGGGGATGATTATATTTATTTATTGAAAATTTGAAGTTAAGCTGATAAACTTGTAGTTCCGATGTATAAAAATATGAAATGTTTCATGTTATTTTAGTTAGTAATTGACATATGATTTCAGTATAGTATTTAATATTTCCAAATTTTCATTTAACTGTTTATTATTATAGCTGAAGAAGTTGAAGCAAACATTCCAAATGATACTGCCCCTCATCAAGAGGAAGTTATCCCCGCAAAGAAGGCCAGTGAAGACAGTAATCCCCACAAAGAAAAATCTGTGCTCCAGGCCAAACTGACCAAGCTAGCTATTCAAATTGGATACGCAGGTAAAATCAGAAAATAATTCGAAATGATACGTTCATAGTAATAACCTAAGTTGCATGATATGCACAGTGTAACCTAAAATAATCATGATGTGTCTCTACTAAATGAAAAAGCTCTGAAATATATTAGAAGCATAAATTATATTATTTCTTAATAGATCTTAACAGAATTTATTACTGGTAGCAAAATATTTCATATTGATAGTAAGAATTGGGAAGTCTAATATTAAAACTAAAACTTCCGTTTGGAAATTTTACAGTCTCATGTTCTTTGGTAGCATAAACTCATGAGCCCTAGAAAGACTATAGGGGAATAATACTCTTGTCTTAACTGTAGACAGACAAAGTCAGAAGAAGGGTGTAAATAGCCCTTTTATTTTATCACAAAGAAGTAAGAACAACCCAACTTGGGTTTACACAAACCAATACTTCTTCGTTAACTTAAACAAGTAACGTTGAACTAAAATCAAATTCAGTTAGATTAACCTAACGGCTCACAGTTACACCGGAAAACTAGGACTCTATTACCTGGCGTTCTCAAGGATCGCCCTACATAGAATATCATCCTGGCTCCCAGAGGCAATCCCGACTCCACCAACAGTGGCGTTTCCCCTCGGACGACCAACGAAATCTGACAATATAACTCCACCATGGACAGAGGAACAGACACGACAGTACCAGTATGGTCCCTGCCAAGCCTGAATCAACCTAAGAATAAACTCGGGCTCTAGTCCTGTGAAGTCAATTTATATACCCCCGTGGTTGAGACTGCCTAAGTACAGATCCTAGCCAGTACTTCCCAGGAATTCTCCTGAGTCAACTCACGGGGCACCTAACGGCTCACAGGATAAAGTAATGCGCAGGAAGGCTCTAGTTTCTAGAAAACCGGTGAGGCAAGCCTAATGGCTAAAAGCACTCAGCACCATAGAATCAAATAGTAGTATAGTCACGGCAACAAGGTGGCCTTAAGTAGGCAGAACACGCTCTAAAATCAACTCGCGGAACCTTCGCTTAAATAGCAGTTCTTTCGCCCTCAATCTGAATTAACGCTGTCTATCTCATTTATTCTGGCAACAGTTAAAGGAGAGCGACAGTAATTCAAAATCAGATCGTGTAAATCTACCAGACTGATAAAATCATGTTAGACAACCGCTTAATCAATTTAAAATATAGGCACTGTAATTACCTACCAAGAAGAAAATTAGTAAAAAATCTTTAGTTTTCATCCAATTTCTCTGAAACCTTTTAAAGCATGGTTAGCTTATATGACACATAGTAATTAGAAATTTGTAACTCAGAATTCTGGCAAACTTTACATAGACTATCAAATAGTCTAAAATATGGACTGATATATAGGACTATGGATTTTGAGAAATTTTACATAGATTATATTTTTAAAGGAAATATACAATGACGTAATGCAACTTAATTCAGTTTAAACCAGAAAACTTCGCATTTTCACGGACTTTTCAAATCTCGACGATAATTTAATGGGCAAATTATTATTAAGTGATATGAAAATAAATGTGCTGCAGTAATATAACAAAATTAGATCTTAGTATTGCTGAATCTTTTAACATAAGTTCCAGCCTATCATTCTTTATTTTACCATGACTCGACAAGACGTAATTTGGCTAAAAACTGCCTTGGATCCAGTCGTTAAGATTACTGGCCATTCATTAAAGAATATGAGTGGCAAAACTAAATGTATGTTAATAATCTAATTATTTTAATAATACTAATAATAATTTAATAATCTTTAAGTAATTAAGAGTGCCAATATAGGTTCCAAACAGAATTTTATTCAGTTCAAAATTACCCCAATTATAAAGTCAAGACATATAAATTTAGCACGCTTAATAAGAGCAAAATAAGATTTAGTATGCAGCCTTGTATCTAAAAATTCTGTCATTATTAAATTTTGCTTTTCTTCCAAAAGGTTCGACGATAGCAGCGTTCACAGTTGTAATCCTTATGATCCGGTTTGCTATCACAACGTTTGTTGTAAACGAGAATACATGGAAGGCGGAGCACACACAGATGTTGGTCAAGTTCCTCATCATCGGAGTCACGGTGCTGGTGGTCGCCGTGCCCGAGGGACTGCCTCTTGCCGTAACCCTCGCCCTTGCCTATTCCGTCAAGGTAAAACCTTTCTTCTTTTAAACTGTCTCCGTATGCGTGGATGTTTGCTATTGTGGTTTTACTAGAAGTTCGACCCTAATTACGAAAACTGACGCTTCTCATATTGGAATTACAAGCAAGTGAAATATCAACCCCTAAAATACAAACCTTTAAAAAATAGTTTTACATCTTATGTTCTCCAGCAAATATGTTAACTTTTATGTAGTGTCAATTAGGAATAAGTATTATTAATAAAATCAGAAAGACCTAATTCAATAATAAATTGTTTGCATAATATTTAAAAATTGAATGATCTATCAGCAATAAAATCGTTGACCATCTCATTTGCAAGGAACTTTGACCATCCAGGTCTTTCAAAACTTGTGCTTAGATTTTTAGTACATTGCAGTTTTTCTAGAAGAGAGCTACTTAAAGAATAGTAAAAAATTATGGAAAGTCCAAAAGCCAATATAACAAGTGCAATTCAGGAAATTTCATGTGTATTCTAGTAACAGGTGGACTCCAAAAATTATTTCGTTATTTTACTTATTCACTGTTATAGTTCTTTCACATTAGTGTTACGAATTAAGAGAATTTTCACATTTGTTTGATTATTTCCAGAACTGAAGAACAGATTTCAATTAAATTTGGCATGTATAGGCTGATATAATAAAAAAACGTATAACGTACACGCAAGTAAGATCGTTTGTAAAGCTTATTAGCGCAGGAAGATAAAACAAAAGCTGCAAGATCGAGTTAAAAAGGAGACTAAATATGGGTATGTTCCCCTCTAAGTGTCATACAATTCTTACAACTCGTCTTCATGCTGGCAATGAGTCTCCGTGTTAGTCCCACATCTGTAGCAACGCTTTTCTAACTTCTAAAAGGCTCTGGGAGGAGAATGGTGATTAACTTGCTCTTCCAAGAGCAACCCAGACATGTTCTACCGAATTCAGGTCTAGAGATCTGGTTGACCAATCAATTCGTTTAATACATTCACTTTCTAAAAATTCGTACACCCTATTTGCCCTGTGTGAACAAGCATTGTTGTACTTAAAAAGGAACTGAGGGCCAACTGCACTACTGAGTTTACATAGCTTTACATTTTTGACAGAGACTCTATGATTGCTTCGAGATACGAGGAAAAGATCTTAGAGCCCTAAGTTCGCTTTCAGGGAGCATTTAGCTTTCATTTCTCTTTTATGGACAATAACGTTGGTCTAATACATAGGGCTGATATGGCGCATGATTTTTTGAAAAGTGAGATACTAACCGAATGGCCAGCCAGATCTTTACAGCTAAACTCCATAGAAAACTGTAATTTACGACAGAAGAGAAACACGCCTGAAATAAGAAAGGCATCACGCCTTCCCTTTCATCCTTTTGCCAAATATTTAGTTTCCGTATTTTCTCCTTTACTTTCTAACAATACACTAAACTAGAAAAGGGTGGCATAACCAGGTCTTAGACAGCCATGGCCGGCAGTGCCCTGATATCTGTTTTCTAGAACCGTGAGCTCCGGGGGGCTTTTGTATCTTTGCCTGGACAAGTAATTAGCCTCTTGCAGAACCCATGATGTTACTTTCTAATAATATTTACACTCTAAAACATTCTTGTGAAATCGTTGATAAACTTAAAGATATTTCTCCCCTGCGCTCCATTATGGTTCGTTCGATGTTAAATCTCTGTTTACTAATGTTAATCTTTCAGAGGCTCAGATGAAAGTATAACTTCAATTTTTCGAAGACGTCTAAGCCTTCAGTTCCTCAAATCATCACCCCTATCAAAAAAGCATTTAAGTTCTCCAAAATTTCAGAAACCCAGAAAGGTACAATTCACCACTTACTTACTTATAAGGTAAATTTTAATAACAAATCGTTTGTTCCAAATCTTAACCAAAAGGAAAGGAAAGGCTTACATGAAATTCATTCTAATCCTAACATTGCAATTTCCAAAACTCATAAAGGTGGACATATCGTTATTATGGACAAACACACATATATTGATGAAGTCAGAAACTGATAAGTGGAGGCCGATATTGCTCGATTCCTAAAGATCCTTCAACTTCGGACCTCACGAAAGTTAAAACAGCTGTTAAGCCGTCTCATATACTGTCCAATCAGTGTAAGAAATCACTCATTCCACTTATTTGCTAACTCTGCTAGGTTTATGCCTGTCCCAAAGTTTCACAAAATTGGAATTCCTTTTCGACATATAGTTTCCAACTTATTAACGGCCTGTTATCCTTTGGCCAAATATTTAGTTTCCGTATTTTCTCCTTTACTTTCTCATAAAATTTACACTGTAACAACTTCAAAAGAAGTCGTTGATAAACTTAAAGATATTTCTCGCCTGTTCTCTATTATGCTTTCGTTTAATGTTAAATCTCTGTTTACAGTTAATGTTCCAGTCAAAGGATCACTTAAATGCCTTGAAACTAGGCTTCGAGATTTCCATTTCTCGCATTCTGAAACTGAAGAGTTAATTTTACTTACTAAAATCTCTTTAAGTCAAACTCAGTTTGTTTTCCAAAATAAATATTACCGCCAAATTGAAAGATTGTCACTGGATAACCCCTCAGTCCTATACTTGCTGACATTAACATGCACTATTTTGAAGTCAAATTATTTGAGAAACTACCTTTTTCGTCTCTAGATTCTCTAGGCTAACGCCTACTTTCGCGCTTTTTGATGGTAAGAAAGAAGACTTATCACATATTTTACCTATTATTAATTCAATTGATCCATCCCTCCAATTCACATTTGAATCTGAATCGACAATGCTCTTCCCTTGATAGTCTTATAATCCACAAGGAATCTGATTTCAACACTACCGTTTACCGTAAACCTTTTTCTGTTTATATGCCACCTGAACACATCCTACTATGTAAGAAACTATGTGTTCCATAGCGATCTTAACATTGTACCGTTAAAAGATCACTTTCACAAGATTAATGAAAATTTTTTCAGAAAGTCTATTCTTGCAATCTGCTCAATCAATTCCAGATTTTCAATTATGAAATCCTAGAAGAAGATCAACATCTGCGTCCATCTGCAGCTTTTTCGCTGGGACTCGAACCTCGGACCTCTCGAAGATGCGCCGAATGTGCTGCCCATTAAACCATAAAGGCACTCTAAGAAGGCGGGACAAATACCTTATAAGATGGACTTGTAAATGTATAAGTAAAAGATCCGTTTGCAATGAAAACTTTAAACGGATACGTATTTAGCCTAAGAATTTACGTTATTTTTTAATTTAAGTGATCCTAAATTTGTAATTTGTGCATACTTTTAATGTTTAATTAAGCTATGTTGTAAGTGCTTTATTTTGTAATGTTTATTTAGTTATGTTTTAAGTGTATTGTATTTGCATACATGTATATGTTATGAACTGTATGCATTGCATATACATCTTCCTTTCATATATTTAATACTGAACATTACCCCGTAAACGCAAGAACTATTACACACGAGCATAACCTCTGCCACTTGTTGTTAAAATACTTCCAATAATACTCCAGCATCCAACGGGACCAAACAATATCTCCAGGGAGTGGAAGATGGGTGTTGAATGCCTGTTTAACCATGCTAAACATCAGGAATTCTCGTCTTCCCTCACCTCTCACTTGTAAATATGTTTGCTTAATTTTTGTTTTTCAGCAAACTGTGCCACATATAAATTTGAATTTGAATAGAGTAGAAAGGAATTATAAACTTTTCTATGAAGCCTTTTCATAATTTATCTAGAGTTATGACATTTCCGTTACAAACTGTGGTGAATTTCAATTTCACTCGCTTTTCTACTTCTATTTTTCTGAAAACTTCTAGGTAACAGAATCTTAAGAGAACACTTTTTTCTATTTCAGAAAATGATGAAAGACAATAATCTGGTGCGACATCTTGACGCCTGTGAGACGATGGGCAATGCTACTGCCATTTGTTCCGATAAAACTGGAACACTTACCACCAACAGAATGACTGTAGTGAGAAGCTATATCTGCAGTAAGTGGAAAGTTCAATTTATATAATCACATTAAATTCACCTTCTTGTAGCATTTCGTGCAAGGATTGAGCTTATTATTGTAATCACAACAATGATATTTTCTTGAGCACTTCTAATTTTAAAACCGAAATATTTATAAAAGTTATCCAAAACTAAACAAAAGTGTCAGATTTTTAGTTATTTGTGTACGCTACTTAATTATAAAATTTGTAATTTTAAATCTGAAATATTTTATTTTCCATTTATTTTATCGTTTAAATGTCTATGAAGAAATATCATTAGAATTGCACTTGATAAGATTCCAAAAATCTTCTAATCACGTAGTATTTGCAGCCTTTAAAGCAACAATTTTAACGAGAAATGCAGCCTGCAAGTCATATACGTGCCACATAATTTACAAACGTCAAAATAAAAAAGAAAAACGAAAGAACATTTTAAACATCAATTAGTCAAAAAGCCAATGCTCTAACATTCTTTTACCTATTTACTTATTTCTTACATAAAATTAGTATAAGCATTCGAACGCACAGAAATTATACGATTCAGACAAAAATGTTCAATTCATTCAAATATCAGCGTTACTTATCAGTCTACTCCTTTATGTTTAATACTCATTAAATTTACCACACTATAATTAAATTCACAAAATGATACTCAAATTCATATATTATCCGCATATTTCTTCTCCTCACGATTCCATATGATTTCCTGTCGAGTGATAGAGCTTAAGAGGAAAGCATTGTAACTACCAATATCATGAGCTTGGTTTCCAATGAATTATGAATGTGTGAATTATAGGCGAACGGTACATTTAGTGTGTGTGTGTGACTGACTGACTGACTGATAAACTGGATAATAGAAAACTGGATAAAATGGTAAATGGTTCGAGCACTATTGAATTAAGCAAAATTTTAGAATTTTTGTAATGTATTTTATATCTGCATTTAATGTAATACAAATTGTTGCTACTATCAAATACTATCATCCAAATACTATCATCCTGCATTTATCTTTAAAGAAATTATATAATGAAGAATCTGCATGTGTTCCTCGCATTGTGAAAAACGTGACGGTACCTAGAGACATAATATTTTGAATAACGTTGCCCTCCACCCGAACATGGGCACCTGGAAGTCCGAATTTTGAATTTTATATTCGCGAGTTCGATATCTATACAACACAAGTTATTTAATGTATACATATAAAAGGAATTTAATATAAAGTTGCATTTATTGCTGTACTCAATAGTTATTTAAACTGTTCACTCAGTATGAGCTTAAATTAAGCATTCTATCTCATATAAGTACTCAAAATTTTATACCCATTCCTAGGTCTAAAAAATTATACTGATTTATCATATAATTCATTATCTTCATTCTAAATAGCATACGACAGACGAAACGAAAAAGCATTGCAATTAAATGTTTGCCTTCTGAAGTTACGTTTTGTGGCGCCATCTATTGGGAATCGGCAACCATTAAATTGTTGTTTGCAGAAAAGGTCGCTTTTTTTTAATTTAAAGCAGCTTGTTATCTGTAACGCTCTGCATATTGATGCTTGAAAATGTAATAAATAAGCTTTCATTACTTCATAATGGTCTTAAATGGAATGTAATCGGTCATGCATATTATAAATTATGTCAAGTAGGTACATTAGTATCGAAAAAATTCCATGCTACGTAGTAACAGATGACGTCAGCAGCTAAAAGGGACCGGCCGCTATAACATTTTATTAAAATTATAATTAATACTTAGATTAACTATATTAACGCTATACATATAAAAAATATTATTAAGAATTACATGCATTAGTTTTAAATCGCTAAGCGCCCTTGTTATAAATACGGCGGTATTTTGTCGCTCTGCAAAATTCTGTGACTATTTTTACTACATTTGGGGATTTTTTAAGATTCCGCGATAGCCAAATAATTCCCGGCATTTCAGATTCCTCGTCTGTTACTTTTGTAGTCTGTATTTCAACTTTTAGATTGTTTTCATTTTTAAATAATTTCGAAAACGATTTCATTGGAATTTACGCGGAAATCTTACTGTAAAATAATCCTACTCCAGTCTAAACCAAATTATAAAACTATAAGCATTCTTTAAAATTTCATATCAGTACCCTTAACTAAGCGTACATCTGTGTGCGTATGATATGAAATCTCATATTTTTGGTAATTTCCACCTCAGAGATGAATAAATATTTATTTTTAATTTTTAGAATAAGCCATTCAGTAAGAAAGAGAAAAACCTGAGATATGGAAGATGCAAGAGAACACTGGGCGTGTACAAATCCTTCGCCACCAGTTATCGCGTCGTCATTGTATAAATCCTAAGTCGTGAATCATCAAAACTGTTCTTAGTTTTGTCATTTTCCAGTTCCAGTTCTGATGTTAGGCCGCGAGTAGCTTGCAAATTTGCTCGCTTTGTTCCGGCTGTCGTCACGTATGGTGATACTACGAGCGATGCAATGAGTTCAATGCTCAGGGTGGGTCTTAGGCACAAACTTCACCAATAAAACTTACTTATAAATAATTCTGGAAGACTAAACACGGTTAATATTCTAATTACACTTGTTTAGCTTGCTTTTGTTCTGATGAACATTTGTCTTATCTCTAAATAGCAGCCTAACTACGCTTCTGCAACACAGATAAGGCAAAGTAAATGTAAAGATTTCCTAAAACTTCGTCATATGGTATAAATAGAAATGAATAATTACTAAATTTCAATAATTGCAAGTTCAAGAACTCAATCAGAGGCGAATGGGCGATTGAGAATTTGGGAAATTTCTAGAGGTGCCGATGGTCTTGATATGACCTTGTCCCCTGGTATCAATGGTTTAAAAACGGATGATTTATTAATCACTTTTTTAACTGAGGGATTTATGCAATATTAAGCAATAGCTGTATTTCGTTATTATTGCCGTGCCTGTTATCGGAACGGCGTCAAGGTTATCAATCAGCCGCCGTCGCAGAACTGTCGGCAGCCCTAAGCATGGTAACATTTTATTTAAATAACTATTTTTGTGAAAAATTATCATCAACTAATTCTGAAATTTTAATTCCGCTGAATTAGTTTCCCGCGCCAGTCAGAATAATTCCATTTGCTCCTGCAAGCATTAAAGCAGTGAACCTCTAAATGAAACTTCGCACATCAACTGGGCTCCAGAAATAGGAATTTGAACCCTATTCGCTAGCAATTCTCCCCCCCCCCCACACACAAAAAAAAAAGCATTCACCAAACGCATATGTAACCTAACTGACTAGTTATCACTGTTCATCTAAAGTCGATCGAATTTACATTCTAGTGTTTGTTGGGGATATAAATAGAAGGTACAGAAAGAAATAAAAATAAAAATAATTCGTTATCTGAGAAAAGCCTTATAAAGCTTGTACGGTTTTAGTTAAACTAACAAAGTTTTATTTTAATTTAACTTTTTCTATCTCTTCTCATTTCAACTTCCCGTTAGAATAAGCGCGCGTTTCAGCTTTATGCTAATTTGAAGTGGAGCCAAGTAGTATTTAAACGAAAGGTAGAAACCTTTCAGTGTGAGAGAGCTTTTAGTCTCAGACCACTGTTACTCTATTCAACGTTCGCCTGACTAGCTAGTATTTAAATTCAAAGCCGTAGCGTTGTTCCGTGATTACTTATTGAAGTAAATCTAAGTGCGTCAGTATTAGTTAAAGCTTGCTACGCACCATTTAGTTTAGAGGCCAACCTCGCGTTACAGCTCTGTGAGCAACGACTACTTAATTTCTATTTAGCTTTAGTTTAAATTATCTGATTGTTCAGTTTAGACCCAAGTGTCGGTCGTCATTTTCTGTATCCCTCCCGAGTTGGGAAGTGGATGTATCCCTCGAGTTGGGAAGTGGCTGTAAATAATTGTGGTTTAATAAAAGAGGATTTTAAATCCCTTTAAAGTGCAGTTCTTCTACCACTTAATCACAATGTTCTACCACAGAACATAGTTGCATTCAGCTCCCTGTTCAAGATCAGGACTCAAGTACTTTCACGAAGATGTTTGCCAAGAATATGCACCGAACACTCAGTCCTGACAAGCTCTATTACAGTTTCAAATAAAATTAAAAATTTTTATCTCTTGGAAGTATTTCGGGGAACCGACAATTTGACAAATTGAAGAATAGAACTACTTTTAACAACTTAATGAAAAGTAGAAGCTCCCAACCTCAAAAAGTCATTTAAACACATACAGGGTTTCTTTATATAAGACAGATAACCAGACGATCCGAGAAGAAGGGATCTTCCTCAAGATAAATTAATCTGCCATACATCACCAGAATCCTTCAGTTTTTCTGAAATATACAACTTCTCTCTGCATTTGGGAAAAATGAGAATTCTCCGCAAAACTTCTACAACTTCTTCCTTTTTAACATTCAGGCAAGATGTGAAAAAAAGTACATTTGAAAAAGTACGTGATACTTTTTAGTTTAAAAAATTAATAATACTGTTGATGAAATGTTATTCGAAGAATTACACGACCAATAATCATAAATTTGGAACCAACAACGATCGAGAAGTAAAACTGCTAAGAATTGCTTGTTCGATCCTAGTTCAAATCTTTTTGAATGAGCACGTTGTATAGAAGTTTTTCTTGTTGTTTTTAATAACGTCATTTGCCTGATGTAATCAGAATAAGTCCCAATGAGTACAAGACTCTGGTTGGCAGGAGCCTTGGGCACCATACAGGTGAGAGTCCGACTTTATGCTCAGTTCCGCCCCAATTTTGAAGGAGAACACTTCGGAGGCGGATCTGAGAGTTTCCCACACCTCTTTCAACGTCTCGAGAAGGCTTTCAGCTCGCCTCATATTTTCAGTGCCCCCATGACAGACACTATAAATTTTACAAGCATCTGCGCTTTCTTCAGGGTTCAAGTCCAGGCCCTTCTGTACGGCAGTCAGCGTCGTTAACCTGTCAGGACTGAGTGTTCTGTGCATACCTTTGTCGAACATTATCGTAACCTTGTCAAAGTCCTGATCTCGAACAGGGAGCTGAATGCAGCTATGTTCTATGGTAGAATAACTACACGTAAGGAGGGTTTAAAATTACCCTTTTATTAAACTACTATTTACAGCCACTTCCCAATCGGAAGGGATAACAGAAAATAATGACCGCACTTGGGTCTAAACTGAACAATCAAATAATTTAAAATAAAGTTAAGTAGAAAATTAAGAAGTCGTTGCTCTCAGAGCTATAAACGCGAGGTTGGCCTCTATTCTAAACTATCAAGGATGCATAGCAAGATTTAGCTAATACTAACGCACTTAGATTAATTCAATAAGTATTAGAATAACAGTGCAAAGGCTTAGAACTTAAATACTACCTAGTCAGGTGGACGTCGAACAGAGCCGAAGCGATCTGAGACTAAAAGCTCTCTCACTGAGAAGTTCCTTGCTAACCTTTAAATACAAAACTTGGCTCCACTTCAAATTAGCATAAAGCTGAAAACGCGCGCTCATTCTAACGGGAAGCTGAAATAAGAGTTCACAGAAAAGAGAAATTAAAGTAAAACTTTGTTAGTTTAAACTAAAACCTTACAAACCAACTTACCGTCTGGGCGGCGGTGTTTTCGTGATTTTCTCATGTGTAGCATGAATATGAGCCTTACCAATAAGTATCTCTTAAAACATTCTCTATGAAAGCATCCCTTTGCCTAAACTGATAACCCTCGCATTCTTTGCCATTCTTTATTTCTCAGAGTTTAAAATATTTTCTTAGTTACTCAGCTTTGTTGTGTCAGCATCTTTAACTTTTTATTCTCTTCTAATGAGTATTCACTGCACTATTATTCGCCAAATAAAGCCAGTCTTTTAATTTTATTCCCTGACAGCTTTCTCGATTAGTAAAACGATTTTTCATCTAGTTCTTATATCAAAATTTCCTCTACAGCAGAAATTTTGAGAACATTTTGGTGAAGAAAAATTTCACTAAGTTCTAAAATTGCCAAAAAATTTTCCGACATAATAAATATCATATGTTATTCTAAAAATGAACAGATTTTCTTTAGTTTAAAATTTTTGCGGTAAAAACACTTAATAATTTGTAACATTAGCATATGTCTAAGGTACCATGTATATATTTCAGCAGAAAAACAAAAACAAGGTGCCAGTAGTATTAAATGATTTCTTGCAATAATAATAAGTTGTTTCTCGACTAAAGGCACAGAAGAAAGAGAAAGAAAAGAAAAAAGAAAGAAAGCAGTTTTGATAAAGTTTGAAAAATCTAATATAAAAGCAGATTTATTTGTTTGATTGAGTTTTCATATAATATGTTGTAATGTTCTACTGTTTATCTGTTGTGTAGAATCTGGAGAAACAGTGATTGCACCGAAGAAGGGTTAAAACTCCCCTTTATTAAACTCTTTAAATTATTTACAAAGCGTCAACTTGACGCTAACATACTACGCCTCTACTTGGGCGGTAACTGTAACTGTAGAATCAAAACTCAAAATTGGAGATATTCACAAGTAGTTGAATTAAACTACAGGGCTCATACAATCCTGTATCCTACAGCTCGTAGATGAGTCTAGTAGCAGCAAGATAATAGCTATTAAGCCACGTTTAACCAGCAGTAACTGCTAAGCGGAAGCTTGCGTACAACCACGCACAGAGATTTCCCACACTCTCTCTAACTTTCCTTACTAATTTAAACGACCCACTGCTAGAATTCACATTCCTTACGCGCGCTACCAAATTTAGATATTCTGGCATTGACAATTAGGGGAATGAAGGCTTATAGGAAAGTAACTTAAAATTAAATTTAACTGGTTATTTAAAATAAATATAAATCCCTACAATGTATTCAAAATACGTTTTAAACTGCACGGACTTAACTAAATATACTAAAGTCAAAAATATTTTTTTAGCTATGAAAACCTTTTCGGTTATGTGTGACTAAAAACAAAATTGCAGTCTAGCTAATAATGACGGATTTTAACTCAAAATTATAGAAAAGAAATTTAAATGAAATGTCAATCATTGTAATCATGCTTATATTCTCCCTTTTGTCGCTGCTGAAAATTAAGGTAATATTCTAATATACGTTTATGGGTTTTCTAATATTTTATTTTTACCCCGATGTAACCAAAAAATTTTGTGATAGCTAAATTTTTTTCAATGTGTTTAATTAAAATGGTATATAACTGTTTTTATGAATTTTACTTCAACTTTTTATTTCATAAAACCGAGTGGGGAAATAATAATAAAAAAAATCAGAGCCGCTGAACTTATAAAAATTACCTATTTGTAATCAGCATAGCATTAAAATGCTAAGATATTTTTATTTACAATTTTCGGATAATTTCAGATTATATTTATTGAAATTTCTCTTTGACAGCTCTGAATTCAAAATTTACTATAGTTATTAGCTGCTCTGTGGCCATTGTCAATACATTTGTGTAGATCATTTCTTACAGACCTTCGACGGATTTTGGAAAAAAATCATCAGTAATACATTACAGTGTTCGAACGAGCTATCTTCAGAACAGTGGTCTTCAAACTGTGTTCCACGGAACCTTGGAGTTCCGCAAATCAGACCCCAGGGTTCTGAGAGACAAAATAAAATTCGAAAAGAAAATTATAAAGTACTTATACTGGTTGACTAGTGCTTATTAAGTAAACAATATGAGAATAAATATGAGAATACATTTAGTTACATATTAGTTTTAAAACTCAACATGTGTTATTAAATGTCAAAGAGAATGACTTGCAATACTTTGCAATACAAGCACGTTTCTAATGGAAAATGAATTGAATTTAGACGACACTATTAAAACTTATACAATAGAGAAGCTTTTTTCCATTGAAGAAAAATATAAAAGAATATTTCCCAGAAAAAAAAACTAATTATAACTTGATAAAAAAAAATCCGCTCGAATACTATGACAAATCAGAAGGTTTGCCATTGAAGTAAAAATTATAACTTATAAACGTATCAATAGATTCTGCGTTAAAATCTCTTGTTACCAATCTCAATTGTCTGACAATAATAGTCAGCACAAACTCACGACAGTCATCGTGGCAAGGAGTCAAATTCGCCTGTTGTTGGCAAGAGCCTTGAAAACCATTAGGCTACAGCAAAAAACAGAACTTCTCTGCATTTATCTTGCCATCAAGTGGATCAAGGGTAATGGGACAGCATCCTCAAGGTACCTTATATGTTCTGATTCTCTTTCTTCTCTTCACCTTTTGAACAGTTTTACCAGTAGCGATAAATCAACAATCGAAACTCTCTCAACAGTCATTTCGCTAGAAATAGGGGGAATTGATATCTGTTTTGCTTATGTGCGGGGTCATAATGAATTCTATGGAAATGAAAGAGCGGATTTCTTAGCTAAAGATGCTTTAAAATTACCCATCGATTTCAATAGTAACATTCCAGAGAGTTATTGGCAGTCCTTCCATTATAAGAAGCTTTTATCTAAGTGGAAGAATATATTTCATCTTTTAATGTTGATGGCATCGAAAAGTTCTTCCCTTCTATTTACGGTAGACTGCATTCCGAGTCTTTCCGCTTTGTTAATTTTAAAGTATTTCATTTTTTATCTGATCACGGTAAATTTGTAAGTTACCTGTTTCGTTTCAATTTAAGAACAAGTGTTTTATGTGATGTTCAAAAAAGGTACCTCAAGATGTGAAACATTTAATTTTTTCCTTCCCTACCTTCGATGGCCCTAGATTATACTTGCACAACGATTTGAAAACGTTTGGCGTGACTTGACCAGTGAACTTATCTGTTTTTGTGAAGTCTAGACTGTTGTTCTTTGCTTTTGTTCGTTTTATTTATGCATGTAATATTTAACGTTTCAGTTAACTTACTTTTGTAAGCCCAATGTTGTGCATTTTTAGTGGCATGGGGAGATCGTTCGTGTTCAAATTAATATATATATGCATATATATGTATATATATATATATAATATGGAAAATGAAAAATGAGAGAATTTCTTAAGGATTGTAAGAACCATCATCCTCTACCCATTTCTATTTTTATGAACTTGAAAATTTATAATATACATTTTTGAACAGAAAAAACAAAAGAAAAGGTTAAAATACTAATAAACAGTGAAAATCAAAGTTAATCTTTTTATTCAAAGCTCCAAACAGAACTTGTCAAGGGAAAAGTGTTGTGAAGCTTTAAATAAAGTTAATTAACCGAACAACAAATCGAGTTTCATTCCGAGCTACTCACTGAGACCTCTATCGTCAATTAGCACGGTTATTTTTAATTCTATACAATTTTTTTATACAGTGCTTCAATAGCTATACATATTTGAGGCTCTCATTGAATTGGTCTCTTTTCCCTACTCGTTTTATTGTCCGAACACAAATATTTAATGCCAAAATAAATTTTATAATCAAGGGAAAAGGTTTGACTAATTACAATCGAAAGAAATATTTATAAACAAAGGGAAAAATAGAGACAAAAATAATAAAAAAATGAAACGCTGTACAAAGTACAATGTAAAGCTCGATTTTTTTTATCGAAAAATTTGATTGTCAAATGTAAAGGCTAAATAAGGGCCGGTTCGATTGCGTACTAAAAATGAAAATACTTTTTGTTAAAGTAAAAGGAAAGGAGAAAGAAATGCGACTTTTCGAGGTGAATTAGTAAAAATGCTACATTTGGTGGGGTTTTGCACAAACAAATACAATGTAAAAACTAATTACAATGAAAAAACACTGCCTACCTGAAGACGTTCATTTCCAAACTGTGAAAGTAGTAATGCTACGCGTTTGCCTCGCTGTATGTCAGGGCATTCAAACTGCTACGTAATTTGTGACTCTGTTTCTTAGCCTATGAGATTTAGAAAGGAGGGTTCAGTGTTGTGGGGGTGTGTAGGAATGTGTTGGACGGAAGCTTTTGAATGACTAGAGAACTGAAAAAAGCGATTGCTTGTAAAAGTTGGCCTGAAAGTTTCGGAAATTGTATTGGTTAGTAAAAACCGTCATTTTTCCTGCACTCGAGCTATAAAAACGTCTTCCAGAAAAAGAAACAAGCTCTTAATTAATAAAAGTTCAGTGGCCAGCTAATTAGAGAGTATTTATTTATGCAAAAGAAATACTAACTTAATTCACTGATGTAGATTGTCAACGATAGAGTTCCTAAGAATTAAATTACGTATATACATTAAATTCTTGTTAAAGTCATGCATAAATTGCTTCCTTTCGGTTTAAGTAAAAATTTCATGACCCTTGTAACAAGGAATTTAAAGATTAAGTAAATGCCGGCTTTTTTAAGCGAAAGAGAAATTATTTTATTGTGTTGTAGTATAATAATGAAGTAGTAAATGTCTTCTTATAGAAATTCTGTATCATTGCTGATTCTTGTTATCCTGAGAAGTTGGGAATTAATGGTATTTCTTATGACTTTTTTCGAGATGTTAGAGGTCCAATTGGTCGATTTTAGCGTGTTAAATTTCAATTCTCTTCGTTTATCGTAAATTTTAATTCTCTTGTAATCAATGATATTTAAGTCAAGGTAGATTATGCTGCGTTGTTGAGGGTTAGTATTGCGAAGTTTTAAGTTAGATGGATAAATATGTGCTCGTTCAATTTTTTTAAAGTTATTAATTGCTATGATGTCGTCCATATATCGAAAAATGAAGGCATAATATTTAAGTTGTTCCTTTTCAAGTGATAACTGAAACTTATATTCTTTCGTGAAAGTGAAAAGTGTACAGATGGCTGAAGAACTATTACCAATTTTTTTGTTAAAAAAATTGCTGTTTTTCAATTGAAACATACGGAAGTCTAGAATCAGATCTTTTACTATCTTGTGCCCAGTGAATTTTTCTTTAATCGAGTTAAGAATTTTCCATAATGTAATGTTCCTGAAAGTGTGTAGTAGATTAATGATTTTTTTAATGAAAGATTTTTCTTGAAAGCAACTGGTACGTTTCAGAACTATACTACTGATGTCGTTGAAGGTGTAAAATTTTTTAATTCCTTGTCCTTTTCTTCGTGCTCCTCTTATTGTTTTTTTGCTAAAAAATTTGAATTGCCCGTAAACCGAGTTCTTGTCTTGTTTATTAGCTGTCTTGGTTAAATGCGTATTGAGTCCATAAAGGTAGAGAGATCTGTGTTGCAGAACGTAGATGGATTCTTTAAAAAGCCTTAATTTTGTGTTGGGAATAATATCCGAAATTGCTAATTCAATTTCATCAAAATCATGGAATTGAAAACGTTCCAGTACTGCGTTGTTGTTGTTGTTGCTGGTTTCGGTATTATTTTGACTTTTAAACTTAACGTGCGACTTATGGTTATTTATTCTAATATTTAGGCAGATTTTGGTCTGTCCTATGTAAATTACAGTTCTTACATGTTACTTGGTAAATGCAGTTGAAAGTTTTTCAGAGTGTTCGTATATGTTTTTCATTGGTAGGCGGAACCGTGGCATTTAACTTAGAGGTTTTTCAAAGCTTATTGCTTTATTCTGTGATTTTAATGTTTTTTAACTGAGCCCGTTATAAAGGTAAAGAAGGGGCTAGCCTACTTTACAGTGTTTTTTTTTTTTGTAAGGGAAAACTAACCTCATATATAAAGAGAAAATAGTATGAATAAAACTGAGAAAAATAGCATACTTTTCTAGCTTATGAAAATAGCACAAATCTCATAAATGATTAAAGAATTTGTGTAATAGTTTCTACACATCGAACGTACTTATCGGAACTTACATATTCGTGAGTTAAATGCTCTTTCCTCTATTTTTCTGTAATCTCAAAATAGCACCATCATATACGAATTAAAAAGTCTGAAATATATCTCTAGGATACCGAAAGTTAAAAGCCAAAAAAATAATGTATACTACTAGTATCAATTTGCTTTTTCCTACATATTTCTAATTAAACAGTCATTTAAAATGAAATTCCGATGTTATGGTATTCTTCAAATTATAGGAATCTGAACTGCAGTTCATAATGATCATTACAATGCAACTGGTATTTATCATTTTGAAGGTTTGTCTAGGATATTAATTTCCTCTAAAAACTGTATTTATTTCGTTTAAAAAACTCCAATTAACTAATAATTTTTCGTGCTATATTTGTTATATTTCAGAAATCTAATTTTTAAAATTTCGTTATTTTCCGCAGTTTTTACGTATCACACGCATACATAGAAACGCTGATTTTGAATATATAATTGAATATATAAATGCGAATTTTTATACATTACGTCAAGACAGTTTGAGAAGCAAAACTAGTATATTCCGTTCAAGCATAAATATCGAAGTATTTATAGCAAATTTCACTCACTGTGAAGTAGATTTAGGAACAACAGATCTGTTCTCACATAGCAAATAAGAAGTCTATCTCTGACACCTGAAAGTGACAGGTGATTTTTGAATGGCTCGGAGAGTCAGCTTGAACTCTTGATGACTCTATTTTTGGTTTCTTGGCTCTTTTGTTTGCATTGTAAGCCCTCATTAAAGGCGAGATTCGATATACTTACCTTCCAATTTCAAGAAACAGAACAAAAGATAGTTATCGCTTTACCTTTTTCTTTTACTCGAACAGAAAAACATCTCTTTGCATGATCCATTAATTCATCAGTTAATGCGCTATAAATAAATTCAAGTAAGCGAATATTATAAGGAATAATAGCAATTCATCTATCAGTTTAGCATAAATTTTGATAAAAATTTTAACTAAATTAACAGATAGAAACTTCAAATTTAATCAGTATCACTCATTAAATATTTAATATTTATTTTTAGCATTTTTTGGATGATCGTTAATGAAATGGTCGATTTTTAAGGTCGATCGAGAAGGAAAAATAATACCTATTCAATGAAAGTAATTTCCAACAGCATCAATGCATTTTTACCAAAGTGAGGCAAGATTATTGATACCAAGTTTGTACAAATCAGTGTCTTGGAAAGTAAGGAAGCCCTCCACTATCTTATAACTTGATGCGCGAAGAGGAAGGATTCTTTGTCCAAGGCTCAATTGTTTAGGTGGCACAAATCTTTCAAAGACAGAAGAAAGGACGTCGGTGATGAACAACGCGCTGGGCGTTCATCAAATTCCTCAAACTTCAGACAATTTGGCTAAACTTAAAGCGCTTTTGGACTCTGATCGTCGGATGAGTGTCCGAATGATTACGGAGATGTTGGGACTTAACAAAATCGATTGTGTATCAAATCACCAGGAAAGAACTTTAAATGCATAAAATTTGTACCAAGCTAGTTCCAAAGATTCTGACCGATATAAGAAAAAAACCGTGAATCGATTTCAGAGTGCGTAACAAGTGACCCTAACGTGATTACCGGTGATGAATCATGGGTTTTTCGGTATGATCCGGAAACAAAGAGACAGAGTGCAGAGTAGCACACTCCATAGTCTCCTCATCAAAGAACGCTCAAGTGAGCAAATCAGAACTGAAGTCCATGCCTTCTTTGACACCAAGAGAATAGTGCACAAAGAATTCATTCCCCCCGGACAGACAGTTAATGCAGATCTTTACAAGGAAGTGCTTCAAAAGTTGAAGAATCAAACCGCCCATATCCGCCCGGAGCTCACATACAATTGGATTCCGCACCACGTTAATGCACCGCTCCACACATCCTTCAAAGTGATTAAGTTCCTCGCAAAACACACCGTCATAATGTCCATACGCCACCACCAACGTACAGCTCCGATCAGTCACTTTTTTTACATTCCTTCGGTTAAAATCTGAAAAGACCATCGTTTTGACAATCTGGAGAACTTGCAGAAAAACGCAACGCGCTTTCTGAACAGCATTCCAGTTGAAGACTTCTGGGTGGAAGAATCATTAGCAACGGTGTATTAATGCAGGAGGAAGTAGAATATTAAGTGTCTGTAAAATTATCTTCAAATAAATGAATTTTATGGAACCCGTCTCATTATTTTCTGGATAGACCCTGCAAGTATAGGTAAAAATGTGAGGGATGAAAGCTATGTAATAGGGTTCAACTGGCAATGCCTTCCCATACTAACTAACCATACTAACCATACTAACTAACCCTTAAAAAATGCGAGCTCTGTAAGAGTTTACAAACAAGGATAGCGAAAATGACAAACTGAAGCTTTCCAAAGTATCTAGAATTTACCTATTATGGTATATCGTGCAATACCATTTCATCCAGTATTTATTAAAAATAACGATTTAGGACATATTGACAATACAGTTTCAATACAATTTGAAGTTCACAAATTGAACTGAGTATCTGTTTTGATGTAACAAAAATAAAAGATAAATGTAATAAGTAGCTGATAAACATAATGAGATGAATGTAATAAGTAGTGGCAACACACTGTTATAATGAACTGTGAAAATAACATTTAAGAGGTTTCCATGGGGTTATTACAGTTTGCAAAGTTCACAAGTGGAATCCATTTAAACATATTCACAGGATGTAAAAGTTCGTTAAATTTGTGCAGCATGACGAACTTACTTGATGGAGATCTAGGCCGTGGGAATTGAGTCGTTGCATATTTTTTTTAAACTTCGGATACTCATATTTATTATTAATTAGAAACCTTCGGAATGGCAAAAGATTACTTTGTAGGGATTTTATGTGATTATCCTCAGTTAAAGGGTACGAGAAAGTGTAATGATCGGGAGTTTCTTGTTCTCCCGTATGGCACGTGTTGGAGTTCGCGTATGTCTTGAGTTGAAATATGTTGGAATGGGTTCGTGTCTTGCTACATAGTAATTTAATGAGAAATTCGAGTACAGAAATGCGAAGCTAACATTGGTGGTCCATTTAAATGTGCGCCTTCTCTGTGAAGCATTATTCCACCAATCTTGCCAATACATTGAAGTAAGCAGTTTTAGTTGGTATTTTAAATTTGAAGGAGGCCATGGAAGGGGTATTTCTGTACTATCTTGATTAACACCTGCTGGCATACTATAATATAATGTAGTTGGTACAATATGTCATCAGTTATCGGCAATTAACTGCACCGGAAGTGAAAACAGAAAGACCGGAAGTGACATTTAAAAGCTCAACTTAAATGTAAACAATGATGTTATCCGTGTTTTTTTTTTTTTTTTTTTTTTTT